>CM042379.1:7918133-8065633 GCA_023634145.1 Thymallus thymallus
TTTGCTCCAAACTGAATTCTGGCTCTAGACATTCTCTCATCAGAGTGAGAAGTGTTTTTTACTGGTGCGTTGTGGGTAACCAGAAAACATTCCCAGGTGTCCATTTCCTTGTACAGGATCTTTAATAGAGTGTCACATTTACTGGGCTACAGCCCTACATGTTTACACTTCTCACATACAAGGCCCTTTTACACACACAGGTTAAATCAGAACAGATTCTCTATCCTCCCCTCTGTTCTCCCATCCTCCCCTCCCTCCAACCTCTCTTCCCTCCTTTCTGACCTCAGTAAACACACCTTTTGGGTTTTGTGGTGTGGTGAGAAACCCCCCAGGTTAAACTTTATCCTCTGCTAGAGGAAACACAGAAGCCCACCGACCGACCCCCACACCCCACTCACACACACCTGACAGCACCTCGGGGCCTAAGGTGGCATTTATTTTGCTTGCTCACTCATATTTTCACAGCTCGGCATTCGCCACAGTGCCAGCTTTTTTAAGCAGGGGGTAGACTAAATTAATGCACTCCTCATTAGTGGTAACCTCACAAGATGCTTGTACTCCGTCCTCTGTTTCCGCCACGCTCCTCTCTTCCCAGCTCCCTTAGCGGGCCTGTGTAATGCTCGCCCTATCATTAGCTATAGTCGCTATGTAGTCGGCATAAGGCTGCTATAAATCCATGCCATGCCTTTATTGCAGTGCGCTGTGTCTGCGTGTGTGTGTGCGCGCCAGGATGTGTGTCTGTGTACATGTACCCCAGTCTCCTGAGGGCTCCTCCAGACTGGGGCTAAAGCCTTCAGAAGCAGGTCTGCACTGTGTCACCAGCCATTTTACAGTAACTCTACACTGCACATAAACACAGTTAGAGGAAAGAGGGAGAGAGAGAGGGAGAAAGAGGGAGAGGGAGAAAGAGGGTGAGGGAGGGAAAGAAGGGGGATTCATTGTGACTTCAGCACATAGCTGTGTGTTAGACAGGTTTTGATGGCATTGCTTTCTTGTCACATCACTCACCTCACCTAGTTTGTTGACCCCTTCACTGGAAGTGGGGACCCGTCTTTACACACACACACACACACACACACACACACACACACACACACACACACACACACACACACACACACACACACACACACACACACACACACACACACACACACATATATACACACACACACTCCTCCTGTATAATAGGTTTACTCTCCAGAGGTAGCCCCCGACACTAATTCTCAGTTTCAAAGGGCTTCAGCAGGATTCCCTCACAGAACAACATTGTGTGCCTCCGACGTAATAAAACAGGTCTGGCTTATGTCACCCCTCTTCCTTGTTATTTTCTTTTTTCTCCTCCTCTCCCTCCCTCCCTCCCTCCCTCCCTCCAGTCCAGTCCAGTCCAGTCCAGTCTGAAATAAAGGGCTCAGTTGATCTTGGAGGTTGTTTTGTGTTTGGACTGACTTCTATTAAAACTGCTCCCATCTAATTAATGCAACACTAGACCAGATTTATCACTATGAGACTGACCCACTCTCCCTCTCCCTCTCCCTCTCTCTCTCTCTCTCTCTCTCTCTCTCTCTCTCTCTCTCTCTCTCTCTCTCACCTCTCTCTCCCCCCCTCTCCCCTCTCCTCTCTGTCTCTCTCACTCCTTCCCTGGCCTCATGTCTGGGCTTAGTTATAATCTGTTCAAGACCAGAGACGTTTACACTCACAGAGCCCCTGGCCTGAGAACAGAATCATATTCAGCAGTAACTGTAATTATTTTGCACTGTCGGAGGACTTTGAGCTTAGCTATTGGTCTAAGATCCGTCTCTTGTCAGCCCAATCTTAGTTTTCATGCAGTACATGGAGACAGATGGCTGGAACAGTGCTGCAGTGACAGTGCAGAAAGATAGACGAGAGACAGAGATTGTTAACAAGCCTCTCTCTGGTGTTAATTGGGATGATTGCTAATTACATCCACAAGGTGGCAATGCTCTTTACCAATGGGATTGTAACATATTCATTCGCCATTATTTTTACTTATAGCAAGAAGCAATAAGAAAGAAGCAATAAGAAGTCCATGTGTTGGAAGTTGGAAAGTCCCACTCTGTGTAGATTCTGTGGTGAATCTCTCTCTCTCTCTCTCTCTCTCTCTCTCTCTCTCTCTCTCTCTCTCTCTCTCTCTCTCTCTCTCTGTCTCTCTCTCTGTCTCTCTCTCTCTCTGTCTCTTTCTGTGTGTTCCAGGTCCTGGTGAGTGAGGACTCTGATGGAGAGGGAGTGGTGGCCCACTTTCCAGCCCATGACAAACCCATATCCTGCATGGCGTTCAGCCCCAGTGGTAAGGAGACAGCTCACTACAACACAGGCATACAAAACAAAATTATTTATTTTGGATGTAAAGAATGCTAATCCGAAAAAGGGGAATTAGAAGGCAAATTTTGGCAATCCATCCTTAGTGAAGAAAGTGAGTAGGTTTTTTTGGTAGTGTGAACCCACATGAAGGGGACACAACCTCACTGTCCCCGTCTTAACCTCTTCTGTTGAACTCCAGGGTGGAGGAAAGGGCCTATGAAGTGGGGATGTATGCATCTGTGTTAGTACAATGCTAGTCAGTGGGGGCGGTGCCTGAGGGTGCATGCACTCACCTGCAGTCACCTATGGAAGTGGCTCGATCAAGCAGGGCCTACAGTGACAATGGCACTTCATCCCACTGTGGGAGAGTGACAACAACCGTGCATTGATATGTAAAGTAACACACACACACACACACGCACACACCTGGGCGCACTCCCTTTGTGTTTCTGTGACCACACTCAGATAGATAGATAGATAGATAGATAGATAGATAGATAGATAGATAGATAGATAGATAGATAGATAGATAGATAGATAGATAGATAGATAGATAGATAGATAGATAGATACTTTATTGATCACCGAGGGGGAAATTTCTTTGTCAAGCAGCTACAACAAAACATAGGGCAGGTGCAAAATGCCAGAACGAAAATACACAAAAGACAGATACGCGGTACATGATACATAGAGCGGCAGTATGAAAAATTATAGAAATACAAGATATCTGGAGTGCAAAAAAGCTATAAAAAGACATTGCATAGTATGGGTGGTTGGCTGAATATGTACACTATACATTGGTGGATGTTGGATGGTTAACTATACTATACAGGTCGATGGCAGAGAAATACTTAAATAGCTAAAAATGCATATGATATGAGCGAGGGTAATAATAGTTTACTTAATAGACAGAGTGGTTAAATGAACAGTAAGTGAATATTTTGCATGGTTAAATTAGCTGTACAGGTAAATATACAGTTAGATTTACAGGTAAGTGAATACTTGCATGGTTACATTAACTGTACAGGTAAATGACAGGAAGAGATACTTAAATAGCTAAATGTGTGTATGATATAATTTGGGGTAATAATAGTTATTCCCTTACAATACAGTCCCTAGTGCGCAGGGTTTAATTACAGATAAATGCTTGTATTGCACATTCGATATACTAAAAGCAATGAGAAAAGGTGCAACTGACAGGATACTAATATGCATTCCTGAGTGAATGACTACGTAAGTTAAGTCCAATAATTACTTGCAATATTGCACGTGATATGATATAACAACTGTACATGAGTATGTGTAGACCTGAATGAATAATTAAGTCCTGAGTGAATGAGTGATTACGGACCAGAGTTACTCACGGATGGATGCATAATTGTTAAACTAGGTCCTAGCACCCCAACAGTTCCAGATCTATGTTGCCGACGGCACGGCACCCCGGTGAGGCATTATATAGTCTAATAGCCGCCGGCAGGAAGGACCTCCTGTAGCGCTCTCTGGCACACCGTGGTGCTTCTCTGCGTCATAACCATGGCATGCAGAGAGTAGGTGACATTGTCCATGATGGCCAGCAGTTTGGCCAGGATCCGTCTCTCCGCCACCTCCTCTAGAGTGTCAAGGCTCATCCCCAGGACAGAGCTAGCCTTCCTGATCAGCTTATTTACCCAAGAAGCATCACCAACTTTTATGTTGGCTCCCCAGCACACCACTGCAAAAAAGATGGCACCACCACAGACTGGTAGAAGGTATGCAGTAGTTTACTGCACACGTTGAAGGACCTGAGCCTCCTCAGAAAGTAGAGTCAGCTCTGGCCCTTTTTGTACAGGGCCCCGGTGTTACCAGCCCATTCCAGCCTATTGTCCATATGGACTCCCAGGAACTTGTATGACGAAACTAGCATTAGTGCAATGACTGAAACACTAGATAGCATTGGCTCGCGAAACTACCTCCAAACTTACTTCATACTGGATGTAGAGACATAAAAATGTTATCCATGAGTTCATCTGACTTTGGCTTCATTGCCAAAATCCCAAAGTATCCCTTTAAGGAGAGAGAAGGAGAGAGTGTGTGTGCTTGTGTGTGTTTCCCAGTTTTACCCAGAGTGCCCGCGGATGCTTCCTGACCTCACTCTACACCTAATGATTTTCCCGCCTTTATGGTTGTTTCCTCTGGAAATAAAGGCATTTCCTCTACACACACAGCGCCGTGTGGTGCCTTTATTTCCTCTACACACACAGCGCCGTGTGGTGCCTTTATTTCCTCTACACACACAGCGCCGTGCAGTGCCTATATTTCCTCTACACACACAGCGACGTGCGGTGCCTATATTTCCTCTACACACACACACACACAGTGCCGTTTGGTGCCTATATTTCCTCTACACACACAGCGCCGTGCGGTGCCTATATTTCCTCTACACACACACACACACACAGCGCTGTGTGGTGCCTTTATTTCCTCTACACACACAGCGCCGTGTGGTGCCTTTATTTCCTCTACACACACAGCGCCGTGCGGTGCCTATATTTCCTCTACACACACACACACACACACAGCGCCGTGTGGTGCCTTTATTTCCTCTACACACACACACACACACACACACACACAATGGAAATAAAGGTGTGTGTGTGTGTGTGTGTGTGTGTGTGTGTGTGTGTGTGTGTGTGTGTGTGTGTAGAGGAAACAAACGGCACTGTGTGTGTGTGTGTGTAGAGGAAATATAGGCACCGTACGGCGCTGTGTGTGTAGAGGAAATATAGGCACTGCACGGCGCTGTGTGTGTAGAGGAAATAAAGGCACCACACGGCGCTGTGTGTGTAGAGGAAATATAGGCACCAAACGGCACTGTGTGTGTGTGTGTAGAGGAAATATAGGCACCGCACGGCGCTGTGTGTGTAGAGGAAATAAAGGCACCACACGGTGCTCTGTGTGTGTGTGTGTGTAGAGGAAATATAGGCACCGCACGGCGCTGTGTGTGTAGAGGAAATAAAGGCACAGCATGGCGCTGTGTGTGTGTGTAGATGAAATAAAGGCACCACACGGTGCTCTGTGTGTGTGTGTGGAGGAAATAAAGGCACCACAGGGCGCTGTGAGTGTAGAGGAAATAAAGGCACCACACGTTGCTGTGTGTGTGTGTGTGTGTGTGAGTGTGTAGAGGAAATAAAGGCACCACACGTTGCTGTGTGTGTGTGTGTGTGTGTGAGTGTGTAGAGGAAATAAAGGCACCACACAGTGCTGTGTGTGTGTGTAGAGGAGCAGTTAATAAAGTAGCTGCTGAGAGATGGTGCTTACTGTGACCTCCAGTCTCTGGTAGGAATCCTTCACATACCTCTGGCCTCAGCTTCTGACCAGACTAGACTGTGACCTCCAGTCTCTGGTAGGAATCCTTCACATACCTCTGGCCTCAGCATCTGACCAGACTAGACTGTGACCTCCAGTCTCTGGTAGGAATCCTTCACATACCTCTGGCCTCAGCATCTGACCAGACTAGACTGTGACCTCCAGTCTCTGGTAGGAATCCTTCACATACCTCTGGCCTCAGCTTCTGGCCAGACTAGACTGTGACCTCCAGTCTCTGGTAGGAATCCTTCACATACCTCTGGCCTCAGCTTCTGACCAGACTAGACTGTGACCTCTCGGGGAAAAGGCTCACATTTTTAGCAGCATTCACCACCTTTATACATGTACTGAATGTATACCTTTATACACCCTCAATCAATTGCTTACAAACACATAGACTAACCCTTGCACACATTGACAATGCATGTGACAATAAATCCCCAACACACACACTTGTACAGATGATGTATTACATCTTCACATGCACTCGAGTCACAGATACACAAAGCACATGATCACTCTGACACAGCACACACAGTAATCCCCCACACATACAGAGAGTGCTCTCCAAGCAGGTAAATACCACATTTAATCTAGAAGGGTTGTTACTTGCAGGTTTAGCAGAGCTGCTGTTTGTTTGGCCCTTATAGAACAACTCTTCCCCCTCATCAAGTCCTCTCGCCCTGGCCTGAATGACCTCTCCAATCTGTAGGGGGCGCCCTTGGTTTACCTTGACTATCTAATGTTGACTCAGCGACCTTTTGCTTATAAGTGTGTGTGCCTGTGTGTGTGTGCCTGCGTGTGTGTGTGTGCCTGCGTGCGTGTGTGTGCCTGCGTGCGTGTGTGTGTGCCTGCGTGCGCGTGTGTGTGCGTGCGTGCGTGCGTGTGTGTGCACCTGCGTGTGTGTGTGTGTGCACCTGCGTGTGTGTGTGTGTGCGCCTGCGTGTGTGTCTATGCGTGTGTGTGTGTGTATGCCTGCGTGTGTGTCTATGCGTGTGTGTGTATGCCTGCGTGTGTGTGTGTATACCTGCGTGTGTGTGGAGGCGGATTGATCGGGAGATAAGCAGGGGTCCAACCGCTCAGCGACTGGCCAGCAACCGTGACCACCTTTCATCTTTACAACCATAGAACAACAAACAACAGTACTGTCAATTGTAACACACTGACTATACACAGTGGCTGCGTCCCAAGTGTCCACTTCAAACACAACCCTCCTCCCGCCACCTGTCAACTATACTCCCAAATCACCACAGGGGTGCGTTACCACCTCATTTATGCCAGACCAAACCTGAAAGACCCTAAGGGTTTTGAATTATGACGTTATTGGGGTACCCCAAAAAGTAAAAGTACCCCCAAGAACCACGTTTCTTTCTCTTTTTTCCCCCTTAACGAGGTCAGGGTGTGTGTGTGTGTGTGCGTGTGTGTGTGAGCAGCTGCGTAGTCCTCCACGCTGTAATTTAGCAGCCTTTCATCATTAAGCCTCATGATCAAAACAACTGCCACGTTGGTCTCTAAAGCCGCCTGCTTTAGAGTATCCGAGAGCGAGGGGAACCCCTTGGTCTTGATTGGCCTGCAATCCTGGGTGACTTGCAGTCTCAGCTGCACAGAGAGAGAGAGCGAGAAAGACCAAGAAGAGAAGAAAACCAAGAAAAATCTCACTCTACCCTAGGGCCTTCAGTACCATGGCTCCTTCTAACAGTGGTCAAGTCAACCCCAAAAACCACCAGAGCCCGTATGAAACAATACTATGACTCGACAGCTCAGTGACTGGTCCGTGAAAGCCCAACAAGTCCTACCCGAGAATCATGATGTAACAAACCCCATAGAACAGCTTGTGTATGTTGGAGTGACTACAGAGACAGCAGAGTGGTTATGGGGTGACTGGTCTGGCATCCTGTCCTGGCTGTGTGGTGTTCAGAGGTTCTATTCCTAGTGGTGTAATTAGAGGTTAGGATACTGCACTGTTGAAGGCAGTTGTGAAGCTACAGACACCCCCCCCCCCCTTTAACAGCTGTAAGCTGTTTTATTCACCTCCCTCCTCTCCTTCACCCTTTCACTACAGCCTGTCTCTCCTTCACCTCTTACCCCGCACACTTCACATCATCTTGACTTGATTATTAGCTGAGATGCCCAAGGTCAAAATGACATTCATGTTTTACCGGTAGGGCCTGTGAAACAGTGTGTGTGTGGAGGGTGGTTTGATTAAAGTGTTATGGCGTCAGTAAGGCTGTGTGCAGTGTATTATTAGGTGGTGGGACACGAGAGACTCTCTCTCTCTCTCTCCTTCTTTCGCTGTCTGTAATTCCTCTCAATCACGCCACTGATAAGAATCTTGGAATCTGTTCCTCCATGGAAGATTAATTCAGCACTGCTCGCTCATTTGCAAGAGCTCAACCTCTTAAAAAGACACACACACAATGACACACACTGAACCTAAACGTCTTGTTCAATAAAAACGCTGTTACTATTCTACAATCGTTATTGGCTCACCTAACTATCCACGCACCTCTTAAATATAGACAAAGCCGTGGTAAACTAGGCTAGAACTCATCTCCAGCCACACTGCATAGCCCAGTAAAGCCCAGCCCATGTTTTAGTAACACAACATCATAATGAGTAGCCTGGTGAATAGATGGTAGAAACATGGAAAGTGCCAAAGCAGCTGTGTGTCATGATGAAGAAGAGTTACTGTGGTGTCATAACTCCTTACAAGTCATTAATGTGTGAGAGAGAGTCAGGCCTTCACCCCAACACCCAGCTAACCCACATCACATATGCTGAACACGAGAGAAACACACCCACAGAGACAGCCTCCACACCCCCGGCCTGCTCATTCAGCCTGCAACGAGTTGTCTTCACACACAGCTAGCAATTAACACTCCCTCATGGCTGTGTCTTTGCGTTATGTGTGAAGTGGTGCTTTTTTTATTTTCACTCGCCTTTTTGACCACTCTCATTTAGCAAGATGCACAGCTGTGTGTGTGTGTGACATCCATATCTGTGTTTGTGCCTTTTAGCACCATGTCACAGAGTTCTCAGAATCCCTTGTTTTACCCAGTAGTAGGGCGGTCCGTCCACCATGGACCAATCACAGATGATTAAACACCCAGGGGGTCAGCCAGTCTCTGGTACTCTTCCCCCCACACACACACACACCTGCCCACACCACGCCCAGGGAGTCATGGCTTTAGACTACCATCCCTATCAATAACTTAAAGCATCAGCTGTCAGTTCAGCTTATCGATCACTGCACCTGTATATAGCCCATCTGTAAATAGCCCACTCTTCTACCTCATCCCTATATTTATTATTTTCGCTCATTTTGCACTCCAGTATCTCTATTTGCACATCATCGTCTGCACATCTATCACTCCAGTGTTAATGCTAATTTGTAATTATTTCGCCACTATGGCCTATTTATTTTCCACCTTCCTAATCTTACTACATGTGCACACACTGTACATAGATGTTCTATTGTGTTATTGACTGTACGTTTGTTTATTCCCATGTGTAACTCTGTGTTGTTGTTTTTGTCGCACTGCTTTGCTTTATCTTGGCCAGGTCGCAGTTGTAAATGAGAACTTGTTCTCAACTGGTCTATCTGGTTAAATAAAGGTGAAATAAAATAAATACAAATTTAGTAAAACGCCGCTGTCCTCCTGGCTGCATGAGCTCCATGTCATAATGGCATTAGGTAAAGCTGATGATCTATAGTTTCTTCCCCCAGCGAGCTCTTTTATAATCTATGGAATTCCCTCCCTTTCTCTCTCTCTCGGTCAGTCTCACTTTCTCTTTATCTCTCTCTCTCTTTTTTTATAGCCCTCACTCTCAGTTTTGAGCTGTTCAAATCTCCCAGGGTTATGATTTTGTCTATTCTAGAGATCTGTTGTGGAGTTCCCACTGTGACGGTCTACCGTCTGTCCAACTGCAGCCATCGGGCTAACAAATTATTGTGCTTTCAGCTTTTGGCTCATAAAAAAAAGAATGTATCTGCGTACGCCTTCCTGGGTCAGTTTTGTTTTGAAGAGGTAGTCTACAGTACTGTACTGAAAGGATACTGAAATGGGATACATAGCTGTAACAGTTAGCTGCTCTAGTGTACTGTGTGTGTGTGTGTGTTTACAGTGAGTGTGTACAGTGAGTGTGTACAGTATGTGTGTACAGTATGTGTGTACAGTGTGTACAGTATGTGTGTACAGTGTGTAGTATGTGTACAGTGTAGTCTTAAGTGCCTGATTAATTTGCAGAGCCAACAGTCCTATGCTAGGTATCCCCTTAGTTCAGTCATCTGTATGGCCAGTTGGACGTCGGCCTCGCTGACGCTCTCCTTCTTTTTGTCCAAGACGGTGTAAAACCACCGCTGTCCGCCTGCCTGCCCGCCTGCCCATTGCGGCTATTTTTATGGTGTTTCCATACTAGGTGGTAAAAAGCATCGGCACCGTCTTGGGAAGTCAGGGCCTCAGACCTGGATTGTAAAACCACAAGGAGATCAGAGGAGAGAGGAAGAGCTAAAGAAAGAGGGGGAGAAATAGAGATGAGAGAGGAATAGAGAGAGAGAGGGCTGGCTAGGCCAAAGACTGACTGCGCTCAAGGTCTCAGTGGAAACTTCAGCCCAAACCAGATCACGCCCCCGCTCAAAATTCCCAAACCCCCCATCCCACACAGTCCAGACACCTCAGGCTCTGCTGTTGAGTCATCCACAACCCACACACACGACAACACGCAACGCTGTGTAACTTTTTATAGTGTGGTGGGGGGGTTCTGATCTGTCCCTCTGATATGATTTGGGGCTTTATGTTTCACAGAATTGAATTCCACTTTGTAGACATACTGTATTTGGTACTGTGTTCACAAGATCCATTAAATACAGACACAAATTGTTCAAAGAGCCTCTCTTTGTACCTCTCCTCCAAAACCCCCTTCCGTCACCGGCAGGCACCAGAGAGCTGCGTGAAATCTTATCTGCGGCGGCGAATGTTTGAGGGGATTCATTAGTTAACAGAAACACTCTGAGAAATAAAAGACAACATTTAAATGGTTAGAGATTACAGCCCACTGTCTGTTTGCAGAGAAATGGATTAAAGCTTTTCATCAGTCCTCTCTCTCTCCTTCCCTCCCTCCGCAGTCCCTCTCTCTCTCCTTCCCTCCCTCCACAGTCCCTCTCTCTCTCCTTCCCTCCCTCCGCAGTCCCTCTCTCTCTTTATGTGCAGAGTCTGACCAATTTGTTTGGGAGCTTTTAAACATGACAACAAATGGATGCTGTTATAGCCTGCTCTAAGCTGCTGGGAGAATGGGTTTTATCTGTCTGCCTGTTATGACCGAAACCCAGAGAGAGGCAGGAATAAAATAATAAGGCTGTGTCCCAAATGGCACCCTATTCCCTATATAGTGCACTACTTTTGACCAGGGCCCATAGGGTTATTAATGCACCATGAAGTTAGGTTTAGTCATGATGGATTTAGGAATGTTTTGTGCTTGCGGTAGAAAGAAGGCGCTAATTTCACTTCACTTAGGCCAGAGAAGGGAAGTAGGGAGGGAAGTATGAAGATGTAAATGTTCCACACACCGACGATTGATTTAGAATGTTTCGCAGCACATTCAGCACACTGACTAACAGAAGGCGCTAATTTCTCTTCATTTGTGGAGGAAAGTGTGATATGTAAGCAATCCATGATAGTGGTCTGACGGATTTAGTTTGTTCTCTTAGTTGAACAGAGTGGTCTGACGGTATAAGGGCACCCTATTCCCTACATAGTGCACTACCTTTGACCAAAACCCTGGTCAAAACTAGTGCACTATATAGGGAGCAAAGTTCTGTTTGTGACGCAAACTAACTCCAACATCTGACTTCTGCCCCCACCACGCTTCATGAACTTGACCGCGGGCGGCGCGCTCCTCCCTCTGTAAGTGAGTCGGTGTGACTTGAAAGCGACAGGTTTCACCTTGTAAAGAACATGAATAAAGAGTCAAATTTTAATATTAAGCTAACTACAGCCTGTTGGCGATGGTTAGTCAGCCATTTTCAATCTATTAATATCTGAGAGAGGGGGAGAGCTGCTCAACTCACTGGTGGTCTGGCTGTGAAGCAGATAGAAAAACACACTCCTCCGTTTCACTCCACCGTAGATCAAATGAACCATAACTTTTTTCTCTCTCCCTCCATCTCTCCCTCCCTCCTTGGCCCCTTGGTTGGATTGTGGATGTGGTTTATTGAGTTAAGAGGGTTGGAGAAACCAATCCAAGCCAGAGCGGCCGCAGCAGTGTAGCACTGTGCCATGCTCTGGTTTGCTCTGGTCTGCTCTGGTCTCCTCTGGCCTGATCACCTCTGGGCTGCTCTCCTCTGGTCTGATCTCCTCTGGCCTGATCTCCTCTGGTCTGATCTCCTCTGGCCTGCTCTCCTCTGCTCTGCTCTCCTCTGCTCTGCTCTCCTCTGCTCTGCTCTCCTCTGCTCTGCTCTCCTCTGGTCTGCTCTCCTCTGGTCTGATCTCCTCTGGTCTGATCTCCTCTGCTCGGCTCTCTTCTGGCCTGCTCTCCTCTGGCCTGCTCTCCTCTGGCCTGCTCTCCTCTGGCCTGCTCTCCTCTGGTCTGCTCTCCTCTGGTCGGCTCTCCTCTGGTCTGCTCTTCTCTGGTCTGCTCTGGGGCTCTGTGCTCTATGTGTGCATCTCAAATGGCATCCTATTCCCTATTAACCAGGAAAATACCTTTAAGGTTAGAAACCTTTTGCCAGGGGCACCTTGCAAGAGGTTGGCAGGAAGTAGTCAGCACTAGAGCACAATACAAAAGCTACATTGAAATCAATCACAATGGTCAATAACATTATCTTCTGTCAGAGCTTTAAACTCAGCAAGCGATACCCTCTCCTCACGTTTTAAAGTATTTTGCTATGAAAATTCATTCCCTGGTCAAAAGTAGTGCACTATGTTGGGAATAGAGTGCATTTGGGACACAGCCCATGCCTCTTCCTGGTACCCAACACAAATAAAGCCCTCTACCCAACTACTTAATACTGTAAGGCATTGCCAGTGGTGATGGTGAGAGCCAGGGCTAAGCCAGGGAATATTCCTCCTCCCTCCACCTTGCCCGTCGGCCTGATGGAATCTGCACAGGTCATCCCAGTGGCCAGTGGTCACGGAGGGCATAGACAGCGTTTCATTTGGAGATACTCAGCCAATCCCTCCATCCCTTTTTTCCTTCATCCCACAATCCCTTCATCCCTCCATCCAGCTTTAGTGTGATTCATAGCTCAGTCACAATGCTAGGCCCTGTGCCACTCACTACAACATGAACAGCAACAGGCTCAGTTAAAGAGTTAATAAATAAAGGGCCCACTTGACTTTATGATGGAATTGAACAGGTTAAGCTTCAGAAGATTTCACTTTTCGCCTGTAAAACATGAACAACTTATTGACCGCATGGTGACCCATTGGGTGAGTGTTATTCTCCCACCCCCCTCCACACCCTATCCTGGTTATCTTGGGGAGAGGGAGAGGGAGAGAGAGAGAGAGAAATGGAGGGAGAGAGAGAGAGAGAAATGGAGGGAGGGATGTAAGGAGGCTAGCCTCAGGACCCAGTGAGTTCTGGCCGGTCTGGTCTGAGTGGGCAGCTTTGATGTCAGTCATGCTAGGGCCCACTTTAGTTTTTACTGTGCCCCTGTGTGTTTTCCACCACTATCATAAACACCTGGAAAAGCCCAGCACGGACGCAGCAGAGCGAGAGCACCACACACATGTACACACGGGCACACAGTACACACATACACTGACAAACCCGCACGCAGTCATTAACTGACACGCCACAGACATACTTAGTCACACACAAATACTCACACACTGTACACACACACACACACACACACACACACACACACACACACACACACACTGACTGACTCTCATCACCAGCCCCACCGCCACCCCTAAAAGACAAAGACTCCATATGATGGATACGCTCTCATTTGCGTGTTTTGCTCATTTGCTCAGAAGTGTATTCGTCTCCTACACCAGAGCCGACCAGACCCGATTCCCCAGTGTCCTCTCTCTTAACGTTTTTTAGCTCCACATGGTTATAATTTGACATTTCCCAGTTTTCAAAGGTTCTGGAGCCAAGTGTTGTTAATTAGAGAGGGGACTAGTTTTGTTGCGGCCCTTTGTGCTGCCAAGTGGGAAACCTCATCACTGACTGCCCTTCCTCCGTCTCCCTCCTCTCTCTCATCTGATTTTGTCCAGAAAAAAAGAGCCCCAGCCACTTTGGAAATGAAACATCCTTGCACTATTAATGGGATTGAGCAGATGTTTTCTGTTTATACGTTTTGAGACGTGACAGAAAGGATGCAGCAGAGAACACAACAAGGAGAAGTTTAGGGGCCCGGTCCTTCTTTCCAACGAAGAGAGCGAAAGGGAGAGAGATTATATTTATGGAAAGTATTTTATAACCCGCTTGCTCGCTCACTCGCAGCCAGGCAGCGGCCCTCCACGCAGACACACGTCTCACACAAATGGCAAATTAGAGCTTCTCTCTCCGACCAGTCGGTGTGTTTGTGTGTGCCCGGACAGACAGCCCGTTTTCATACAAAATGTTGTAAATAACACTGATGCCCCAGAGAATGGGGAGGTTGAGGTGTTAGGATGTGTCAAACGGAGCTCCAACAGCGTCAGGTTTCCAGCGGCAACGGGCGGCTCTCACACCGACTGACGCCTCTTGGCCAGGGCCTGTATTTCAACAAGGCCACAAAAGCCCCAACCCTGGGCGCTTCCACTCCGGCCGGGTGCCTTTTGGAGTACAGAGTGTACCATCAGCAAGAAGTCATGTCCTGGCCAGCCTCACCAAGCCTCATCTGTCAAAGCCTGTGGCGACCGAGGGAGGGAGGGAGTGAGGGGGACGCGCTGGGCGGCTTGGGCCATGGATGGAGAAGAAGAAAGAAAGGAGGGAGAAGAGGGTGGCTGGGTGAGGGGGAGAGAGGAAGCTCCCAGATAAACAGAGTGCAGCGCCTTAACTCCTAATCACCATGCACTTCCGTTTCCAGACTCTATAATTAGAAGGGCCCTTCTTTATCCATGTATTCCCAGTTGACGCAAAGGGTTCTTGTGGCTTGGCACCTCATTTAGGGCGGGGGTTTGGTTCATGGCCATACCCAGGCCCCTGTGCTTCCAGCTTTGGTTTGGTCTTTAGTTCTGATACAGCATGAATAGCTAAACCGGCGTCTAATGTCTTGCCTGCTCTGTATTTTTTTTTCTTCTGTTTTTTTCTTTCTTTCCTTCCAATATCCACCTCTTTGACCCCTTCTCTTTGACTCCCTTCATCACTCTTACTCTGCGTCCCTACATCTCCTCACCTCTGTACCTCACCCTATTACATTGCTGCTGTTGGATAAAGGTGGAAACTGGGTGCATCCGAAATGGCACCCTATTCCCTGGGCCCTAGTCAAAGTTGGGCACTATATATAGGAAATAGAATGCCATTTGGGAAGCAATCTGTGCAGTCTAAAAGCACTGTGTGAGAGCATCTAGCCTACATTCCTTTTTCTACTTCATCCCTCTTGCGTGTGTCACTGGATTATTTTAATCTCATGCCATTCCATCCTCCTCTTTTACATTTGAAGTGCCACCCAATAAAGACTGCCCACTAATTACAAACTTATTTCAACCTCCGCAGAAAAAGTCACTAATTACTCTCCTGTCAAATTATGGCTGTGAGGCTTCAGGTAAAAGAATTCAGCACCATTTCTCGGACCACACACTTTTCAGTTTGAACTAAAGGGCTTACATTTTGGGTTGTTGCACTTTTTTTTGTTTTTGGTAGAAATATAAAGGCCCTGTCCTGGGCTGCCTGCGTTCTGGGTTTGTTCTGGTGTGGTTTGTTGTGTGTTGTTTACAGTAAAGACCTATACTTTCTGCAGTTTGACAAACTTCAAATAAAACTGCTAGAAATGAATGGGCCTGTCATCGGAAGGTTACACATGAGCTGGGCTGTGGTCGTGTGTTAGGACACACACACACACACACACGCAAACATACACACAAACACTCCTCCCAGTCCCTAGAAAGAAGACATAGTTATAAGGCTATGGTTGTGACTGGAGAACAAATTATGATGAGGGGGATAAGCAAGCGTTTTAACAACAGTGACAAACTATAGCTGGTCTGTTTTAAGAGGGTGGCTTGTTTGTACCGGCATGGTGGCGCGTGTATGTCCCACTTTGAAGGGGTTGTCGGGTTCTGCACGGTTCAAACGTTTTATTAACAACTAAATACATCTGCCCAGTTTTTGACTGAAATGTCTCTATTGCTCTACAGTGAATTAAATAGTCGTTTTTTGCACTAATAAATATAAAAAACAGACATTTGTAAATTCTACAGTACATTTAATCTCTGTATTGGCCAGTACACTACTGGTCTGGATAATATTCTGAAATATTTCATACTGGGTTTGGAGTCTATTTTTATGACTGTTGGAAATAGAACAGTTTTGCGCAATATACATAATCCTGAATATCTCTTGGATATGAAGAATAGGGCTCTACCTATGTTGATGTATTACAGTGTGTGTGTTAATGTCCATGTTGTCTCTGTCTCCAGGTATGCTGCTGGTGACTGCAGACACCCTGGGCCATGACTTCCATGTGTTCCAGATCCTCACACACCCCTGGGCCTCCAACCAGTCTGCTGTCCACCACCTCTACACACTGCACCGCGGAGAGACTGAGGCCAAGGTAACACACACACACACACACACACACACACCTACTGTATATACACACTTAATATTCATCATGCACTCACTGAAACCTCTGCAATCGTTTGATATAGGCCTACTTATCCCTTGTAAATAATACACATTTTAGTAATTGGCCATTGAGGTGGTTTCTGAACAGGGCCACCACTAGCTGTTTACTGAGTGCGCTCTGGCAATAGCATTTAAACCAAGCCTTTGATCCTCTGTACTGTACTGTATGTCTGCCTGTGTTGTGTCTAAACACTGTCAGATAGACAACACTGGGCTTCATCAGACTGTACAGCTGAAAGGAAGACTCGTTTTATGGCTGTGATTAGACACAGATCTGTAGCATGGCCTCACTGGTTTTAGTACTACATGAGGGAAACAGTGTGCATATGTGACCGACCGGCTCGATTCAGTCTTATGTAGCAAAATGTTTTTTTATTTTTACATTGGATATAAGTGAGACTAGTTAAACTTGTAACCCCACTTTTGAGAAAATGGCCCTTGAATCCAGACTATATCACAACCGGCCGGAATTGGGAGTCCCATAGGGTAGAGCACAATTGGCCCAGCGTTGTCCAAGTTTGGCCGGTGTAGGCCGTCATTGTCAATAAGAATTTGTTCTTAACTGACTTGCCTAATGAAATAAAGTTTACATTAAAAAACACAAATACAAAATATATTTTTTTATGTTTTGGTACACCTACTGGAGAGCTGTTCTTTGTCTACTCCCATTCAGCATCGTTCACACCCTCTTAAAACGTAGCCCCACCCATCTCTTTAAGGATTCACATGCATGACATCAGCAGCCTGGTAGTCCAAAATAGCATAACTGGTGTATTTTTTATAAACCCATCCATTTAAAAATGTATTTAGTATATCTCAGTCTAGCAAACCAGGCAACTAAAAGCAACTTTCTAAACAATGTTTTGGTTAGTTTCTAGCTTGTTATGACCATATCATATTACTTTAGCTATTTTGTTTTCATTATTACAGGAAAATAAACTCACAACAAGATCATTATTGACAAGTTAATGGCAAGCTAATTACAGAAAATAGCTTACGGTTGTGAGTGTGACTAAATGAAAGCAGGGCATTCTACCAGAGAATTTTAGAACTTGGACACTGTCTCGTTAGGCTAACGTTATATCTTAATTTGACTTTAATGCAGGTCATGATGTTCTTGATATTACTGTCTCTGGTAAACACAAATCTAAGTTTATTTGTCACGTGCACAGGATACAGAAGGTGTAAACAGTACAGTGAAATGGTTACTTGCATAGTGAAGTCTTTTGTTTAGACATGTAGCTAGCTAGCTAAACAATGAACCATAATCCCAACTCAAAACGTTACTACCCTGCATGAATCTGCAGGTAGCTAACCCACTATGTTCAATGTTAGCTAGCAATGCAAATGGCAGATCATACACGTAACGTTAGCTAGCGAGCCAGCCAACGTTAGCTAGCTAGCTAACTACACTTTAACTTGCAATGAAAAATCTTTTCTGACAAAATTAGAAATGTATAATATCTGAAAATGTAGCTAGCTAGACTCTCTTACCCGTATACATGGATGAACGCTTCTCCCTCTATCACAGGTGCCAGTTTGAAGATGTAATCCGGAGACAGGTGTTTTATACAACAGCCTTCTGTGTGTTCTCCTTTTGACTCCCTCTGCATATTTGCAATCAAACGGCAGAATTTTCTCCATCTCCTTAGCTATCATACTCTGCTTCCAGTCCACTGATCTCAAAACTTAGTCCTCCATAACATGTAGAGCAACACTTTTTCAGTTCTTCATGATATCTTTCAAAAAAGCAACGTTAGAAAGGATTACCTACACATACTGAGCAGCCCTTTGTTATAGACAGAAGCATGCTACATGGAAGACCAATCCGAACTCATCTCTCGGCATGTCCAGACAATCCATTGTATCAGCCGATCATGGCTAGCAGGAAGGTTCCTGTCTTTTTCCGTGGCTAAACCAACTAGGCTCGTAATTGAACAATTGTATTCTTATTTACAGATGGCATACAAGTTTGTTATTAAGGCACAAGAAAGTTCACATGTTCCAGAAGGCATTTCTGCCAAAAAACGCATTTTGATAAAAAATATATATATGTTCAAATGCCTCTCCTATGAAGTAGTAATGCGCGACATACGCCTAGTTTCCTGAAACGAGTCACATACTGTTTGTTGACCAATAAAGCTTAAACGTAATTTCCTCATGACATTGTTAGAAAGAATAAAACACTCTTAGGCTGGATGATGTGATAATTTTGTGTGTGTGTGCTTGTGAGGGGATAAGAACCCAAACAGGGCGGGGTGTGACCCAGGGAGCTCTGGTATTGATGTGAAGGACGATTTAGAAACAAGCAAGGCCTCATTGCCTCTCACTTGACTGCAGTACCAGATTCCTCACAGCTGTGGAATCACAGCCTTCCAGCCAATCAATTCATCGCCGTCCAAAGCAAACACATTTTCAAAAGCTGAGACAATTTGTAAGAGAAATAAGGCATGGCGAGTTTCAAACAACATTCACTATGGCTCATTCAATAAAAAAGGCTGCCCCTTTTTTTCTTCTTGTCCCTAGTTAAGTGATCTCTCTCTCTCTCTCTCTCTCTCTCTCTCTCTCTCTCTCTGGTAAAAATCGAATATTGTGAGATGTTAGGAGGAGGGATGGCCCCATTTTGACATTACACTTTCCCCCCTCTTCCCCGTATAATCACATTGTGAGGTTGTGCAGAGCCTCATTTGAGGAATGGCCCCCATTTAAAGCTCTCCCTCTGAAGTTGTGGCTCACGCTGCTGCTGCCGCTGTATGTCAGCTGAGGCCTCGCTTATGGAGCACGCACACTCAGTCACGTGGACACACGCACAGCCTCAAGTCAAGGGACGCATCGTCCTGTATTCTCCCTCTACAGCACGCAGGCCTGTTATATAGAATTACAGTTTATACAGCACTTCTGGCAATCCAATTTGTAGGTCTAGTCCCACGAGGTAAAAGTTACCCTAGTGTGTTCTCAATTCAGGCCATCAATCACAGGTGCTCGGTGGATTTTGGAGGCAAAACGATGTTGGTTTGTAGGATACTTGTATTTCTGTTGGTGTTTTTGCCTCACTTAGTCTGTTTCTAGCGATATTTCTTCTCTAATTAATGTGCTCTCATATGTTTAGCTTAGCAGCCGTTTAGGGGCCAAAAGTGTCTTTTTAGTTGGCAACTTGTGATGTTCTATTTGCTTTTAGCAGAACTAATATTTATCTGTGGAGAGCTTGGACCCTAACTGCCTGTCCCGCTAGTGTCATGTTTTGACCAGAGCACCAAGCTTTGCTTCGACCTTGCATGCGCACACACACACACACACACACACAAACTCCTCCACCCACGCACGCAAACAAACGTACACACACACAGATTTGGCGTCTAGATGAATGTAATGGGCTGGTTAATGTGTGACTTATAACGGCAGGTCCTGCTGCCTGGCGGTGTGTTGCTAGCTTTGATCCTGCTATCATAAACACGGTAGAGATTACAGCGGAGAGAGAGAGCAGGCTGTTGGGCCCAGAGGTTATAGCAAACAAGGCCGTAAGTGATAATGGTGCTGTAGCAAGGTGGGTGGACACAGCTCTTATCTGGCTGGGCTGACTGACTGGGTTGGGCTCGCTCCGACTCACTAAACATGCTCCAAACACACACACAAACACACACACACACTCCCAACACTGACCCAGAGTCAGCCCAGGTAAACAGGCATGGCTCTGATAGCGACAGGAGGGTTTCTCAGTAATAGGGCCCTAGGTGGTTTGAAACCAGTTTAAACTGGAGTACATTCAGTGACCACACAGGTCAGGGTGTTTTGTGTGGTCCGTTTTCTTTTTGCTCTGGGTGTCTGTTTTGTTTTTAGCTTTCCATAGTTTTTTGCACTCTTTCCCCCTCTTTTTGGTCTGTTTTTCCTTCTACCTTTTCTCTGTCTATTTCTAATTACTCTCTCACTCTCTCTCTCTCTCTCTCTCTCTCTCTCTCTCTCTCTCTCTCTCTCTCTCTCTCTCTCTCTCTCTCTCTCTGTCTCTCTGTCTCTCTGTCTCTCTGTATCTCTCTGTCTCTGTGCCTCTCTCTATGTCTCTCTCTCGCTCTCTGTCTATTTCCTCTCTCTCTCTCTCTCTCTCTCGCTGTCTATTTCTCTCTTTCTCTGTCTGTCTCTCTCTGTCTCTCTCTTTCCTCTCTCTCTCTGGCTCGGTCTTTGGTCTATTTCCTATCTCTCTCTGTCTCTCTCAAATTCGGCTTTATTGGCATGAAAGTTACAACTTAACAATATTGCCAGAGCACTTTACAATGTAACAATAAAAAGAAAAGAAGGTTCATACTATTATTAACAACAACAAAAATATAGATCCATTACATATTGATTATCACATACACAACCAAACATACTCAAAATAATTGTATGTGTGTGTTTTGTGTGTGTAAGTTTGTTGGGAGATTATTGGTTGTAGTTGGGTCAACTGGTTGTCCTTACGGGACTATTGGTTGCAGTTGGGTCAACTGGTTGTCATGATGTGGCATGATGCAACATATTTTGCACAATAAATTGCACAATGGACCTTTTAACCCAATAGGCATTAATTTTCCATCGTCTGTTCCTGGTTCAAATTCTTTATTTCTATTTTTAATTTGGGGAAAGCAAGTTGCCCGTATGTCTGCATAATTATCACATTTTAGGTGTGTTTCCGTTTCAATTGCGTTTTGTGGGCAGAGTAAACACAACCTGGCATCTCTGGGTTGCCAGATCTGTCTGCGACGACCGGTCTCTATAGCCAGGCTGTGCTCGCTGAGTCTGTGCATAGTCAATGTCTTCCTCAGTTTTCTATCAGTCACAGTGGTCAGATAGTCTGTTTAGTGCCAAATAGCATTGACGTTTACTTTGATTTTTTGTGGTGTCTTTCCAATAGGTCATGTAATTTTCTTTTTGTTTTTTGATACTTTGGTTGGGCCAGATTTTCTGAGTGCTGTCCTGAGGCATTGTTGGGTTACTGTTGGTTTGTGAGTTTAGTCTCAGGATCAGCTGACTAAGGGGACTCTTTTCTATGGTCACCTCTTGGTATTGGAGGGCTTTGTGGTGGTAAGAGTTGGGGTCGCTTATTTTTAAATGGTTATAAAATGTGGTGGCTCGTTTTTGAATATTAATTAAAAGGGGAAATTGGCCTAATTCTGCCCTGCATGCGTTGTTTGTAGTTTTTCTCTGGACTCTGAGGATATTCTTACAAAGTTCCGCATGCAGGGTTTCAATTGGATGTTTGTCCCATTTTTCAAATTCTTGTTTGGTAAGTGGGCCCCACACTTCACTGCCATATAATGCAATTGGTTCAATTATTGATTTGAATATTTTGAGCCAGATCCTAATTGGTATGTCTAATTTGATGTTTCTTTTAATGGCATAAAAAGCTCTTCTTGCCTTGTCTCTCAGTTCATTCACAGCCAAGTTGAAATTTCCTGTGGAGCTTATTTTTAGTCCTAAATATGTGTAGGTGTGTTCTAGGTGTGTGGAGCCTAATAGGAAGGTGTATTTGTTTTCTTGGCATCTGGATCTTTTTTGGAATATCATAATTTTGGTTTTTTCTAGGTTTACTGTCAGCTCTCTCTCTGTAGAGAGAGACTCTCTACAGAGACTAGACTCTGTAGAGTCTAGACTCTAGAGACTCTCTCTCTGTCTCTCTCTCTCTGTCTATTTCTTCTCTCTCTCTCTCTCTCTCTCTCTCTCTCTCTCTCTCTCTCTCTCTGTCTCTGTCTATTTCTTCTCTCTCTCTGTCTCTCTCTCTCAGGATTCCTGTCATTCCATTGTAGTTCTTGCTAAGTGACGGAAACTCTAATCTAATTTATCAGTGTTACTGATGTTGACCGAAACACTTAGAACACTTCTATGTCTGTCTGTGTGTGACATCATCTCTACTGTGTCTCCTCTCTACCACAACATGTCTGCTCATCTCACCCATACACACACCTCTGTTCTGAATGTTCTGAGTCAGATCACAGTCTGATTAAGTGAGAGACTTCACTCAACTTCTGCTATTGTTGGAGAGTTTGTATCCTACAAAATATGACGAGAGGACGATGTTGTCATGATCGAGAATGTGCCCCCTCCCCATATTGACTTTAGTCACGGCTAGACAGAGCGCAGGTGAAATGCCCTCCCAGAAACTGGTATGTGTCTGGTATGTGTAGGATTAACTGTCTTTGCTGAGGACATTTACCCAGCAAACCTGTGCCATGGCCACAGATGAAAGACACAGACACAGGTAGACAGAGCTTACAGTGGTTGAGATAAGCCTTATAATTTTCTGATGATGAATACTGTTGACTCTTTTACACTTTCCTTCTGTCTGTCTTTCCCTCTCTCCACCTCTGTCTTCCTCTTTCCATATCTCTCTCTCTCTCTCTCTCTCTCTCTCTCGCTCTCACTCTCGTCTCTGTAGCATGTCTGACATAGCATCTACACAACTATCTGTTGGAGTGTGTGCTCTGTGAGCTGACTGTGTGGGTAGCTCTAAAGGTCACAGACAGAGAAACTGTTGACTCTTTTACACTTTCTGTCTGTCTGTCCCTCTCTCCACCTCTGTCTTCCTCTTTCCATATCTCTCTCTCTCTCTCTCTCTCTCTCTCTCTCTCTCTCTCTCTCTCACTCTCGTCTCTGTAGCATGTCTGACATAGCATCTACACAACTATCTGTTGGAGTGTGTGCTCTGTGAGCTGACTGTGTGTGTAGCTCTAAAGGTCACAGACAGAGAAAGACCTTAATTGTCTTCTGCAGACAGACTGACTGTTGGGCTGTCTTTACCAAAGACTTAAAAATATATTACCACCAAACCGTCAACAACCCTCCAGAGACCTCCTTTCAACTGGTCATCTTATATTATCTGTTCAGTGGTCAGTTCAACATCTATTTGAGAACGTTAAGGGGAACATTGGTTTGGTTTTGTATGGGAAATGCTTTTCCCATTTTTTTGCATTGCATTGTGTTACTGTCACTGTATGACTAGCTGATCAGCTTTCCCTATCTAAAACTCCCTCTCTTTCTCTTTCTCTCTCTCTCCCTCTCCCTCTCCTTCAATAGGTCCAGGACATCTGTTTCAGCCAGGACAGTCGCTGGGTGGTGGTCAGCACAATGCGTGGCACCTCCCACGTCTTTCCCATCAACCCCTATGGTGGCGCGCCCTGCGCCCGCACACACATGTCACCCCGCGTGGTCAACCGCATGTCCCGCTTCCAGAAGAGTGCAGGGCTAGAGGAGATAGAGGATGAACTGAACATCAAGCAGGCCGGAGGAGGGAGGTGCAGCCCCATCCCCGGGCTCTCCAGCAGCCCCTCGGGGTCCCCACTACACAGTAAGGATGGAGAACACACTTGCACGCTCACAGACATGCACACGCACCAAACACAGCGCAACATCTCACTCATCATCACAGTACATAAAACCACACAATACGCAACATGGGTTGTGACACGGCTGTAGCTGATATGGTGGCAGTGGCAGCTCCAGGTCCAGTAGGTGACTGGCTGTCACCTAAGTAGACCTTGTTCTGCTGGGGACTATGACCTGTCTGTTACAGCCTTGGTCCTGTTGGTCAAACACCCCTAGAGCCACCTGGCCTGGCTGGCACACACACTATACACACTATAACCACCGCGTGGGCACACACACCCACTCATACGCAAACACACACCTGTCGACATGTACTCATCAGCAAGTTCACAGAGACAAATCACAGTTCAGGGTCGAGGCTGTTTGCAGATATTCTCAGTTTACCCTCCCTCCCTGCCTCTCACTGTCAGGGCTTCCAGTCATTCATCTCTACCCTCTCTCCCACTCTCTTCAGCCGTGGCGCCCTGACATCCCCTCTCCATTCCTAGCCTATTGTCAGCACCAGACCCTCACCTTTGGGTCCTCTAGTCCTCACCCACTACTCTGTTCGTGTGGCTTCTCTCCCCCAGGCTCTGTATCAATGACCACTGTCATTAATCACTTCCCCAACAATTAAAACAATGTTAGAAGGACGTTCAAGCCAGGCCAGAGTGACGTCAAGTCCAGGGAATGTACTGCTGCCGCAGCTTGTCTCGTGCTGGATCTAGAGAGAAAAAGTGGAGAGAAGGAGATGGAGAGTGAGGAAGGAAGGAGAAAGAGGGACAATAAGTGAAACAGGGAGAAATAAAGAATGAAATATGGAGGGAGAGAGAAAGAGGGAGTTCAGCTCCTTTAGCGGCAGTGAAAGGAGGGAGAGAGGAGCAAGAGACTCATACATTAGATCACACTCCATTTTCAAAGGAGGGCATTAGAGACACCTGTCAACAATTAGTCTCTTCACTGATACATGTGTGTGTTTGTGTGTGGGTGTGTATGCGTGCACGTAAACAGGCCCCCAGGGGTGGAAGACGTGAATAGCATCTACACAACTAACAATCGGTTTTAGGTTTTCAGGACTTTGATATTGTGTGTGTGTGTGTGTGTGTGTATATGTGGTGGGGGGGGGGTCTAAGAGTCTAAACCCTCAAGTACGACACACACACTCCCTGCTGTGCCACGTTGGTTCAGTTCATGTTTCTCATAGGCTATGTTTAGACAGGCAGCCCAATTCTGATATTTTTTCTTTTGACCAATCAAATCAGCTCTGAAAAAGATCTGACGTGAAAAGATCTGATGTGATTACTCAAAAGACCAATTAGTGGAAAAAATATCAGAATGGACTGGCCTGTGTACATGCAGCCATAGAGGAGAAAGTTGTGTGTCCGGTATGACATTGTTCAACAAGGTAAATTGTTGACAGATTTCTCACCCTGAGAACTGACTATTCTCTAGTTGTTAATGTAGCCCATGTGGACAGACGCTGGTTTGTGTTACAGAAAAACAACACCTCTAGTACAACAGTTGTGAATGGCTGTTTAACCTTAGTGGGTCTCCGTCTGTAGTGTAGTAAAGCAAGGCTGAGATCTTCCAACATGTGTCCATTGCAACGTTTTGATCTGACCAGACCCGACTCCATGAACAAGTGATGTGCTTATCGACTTCAAATGCTTTTTCTATTGTCTGCATCCATCATTCGTACAGTAGACTCTAGAGCAGTGGTCACCAACCGGTTGATCCTAATTGACTGGTCGTACCCCAAAGCATTCCTAGTCGATCACCAAACATTTCTGTAAAAAAACAACAACGTTAAAGCCTTGCGTTTTTTTGGGGTGCTTATTCTATGATATAACGGTGGTCCGCAATCAAACGTTTAAGGTGCATTCCGCCACCTACTGTGCTGTAGTGTGTGGTCAATCACGGTTTACAACATTATTCGCTTCGCACTATTGGCGGTAGGTGAAGTTGATTCAGCATCCCTAGTGCCGGGAAGGCAAAGTGTTCCCATTTCTATAATGTGTCTGTGTCTGAAGGTAGAACTCCACCTACCCGACAGGCTCAGAGAGCAAATCAAGTGCACCCATAGGCCTACCGATAGCCAATCAGATAGCTCAGATCACCTCGTCTGCACAGTTTCCTTGAGCCGTAGACTTTGAAAAGAAACCTTGAAAGCTCAGCAAAGTTGATACTGTGAGATTTCAGAACTTTTAAAACCATGACTAGAGAGAGACTGCAGCTCTTTGCTGTATTCATTGAGTAAGTTCATGCCTAAGTTGTTATTCAGCACTGTAAACACTTTTATAAGCCATACAATGTGTGTTCTCCCTACTTCCACTCACGCTACAACCAGCACTGCAGCTGCAATGAATGAATATATCAGTATTCCGATAAGCTTGAATTATTATTAGCGGCTTGTCTTTTTTTAATATTGATGACTATTTCACTTTCTCTGGTCATAGGAGTAACAACATGAATTGGTGCATGAGTCTCTCCATCAGCTTAAAGACTGTGTCCTCTTTTCTCAGCGGATGACCATCAGATGCAGGCCAGTAAAAAAAAAAAAGAAGCCAATTATTATTTTCACTCAGCTGTGATATAACAAATGATCTATTACCAGTGTGATCATATACCTACCTTTTTTAAATATAATTTCAAAGTGGTCTGAGAAGAACAACATAATGTATAATGTAGCAGGGCAGTTCAAGCGTAGCCAATATGCAGTGATAATGTATTGGGCCTATAGCCTACTGAACAAACCTCATTGCTACATAACTGTTTTTAATTGGTTAATGCTGCATAGGCTTACGTTTTTTTAAGTAATCTTTGTTTAGTTTTTTTAATCTGAGCGGTAGATCTTGGCTTGCATTTTGATGATTTCTCCTGTTTGTGCGGATCCCAAACACTCCCCCAAAAAGATGATCACAATTTGCTTTGTCTTTGTCTTCTGTCTGTTTTGTGAACAGGCTGTTTCTTGGGCTTGAATATGGGTGTCAGAAACGGGGATGATGAATCAGTCAGACTAGCCACAACAGCTGCCCTCTGATTGTCCCCTGTGACAACACATTGATTTTGGTGATGGAACTTAGAAATGTACACATCCTTCAGAGCTCCAGAGCTCTCTGTTTAAATATGGAATCCTGCTATTTACTATCCTCAAGTCCTGTTTTAACCCTTGACCTTTGACCTTCACCAATGGATCCTTAGAGGAATGGATGACCTGATGTCCCTAATTATTGAATTTAATTTAGAGCTCTACGTCATGTAAAAAATCTTCTGTCATGTAATGATATTAGTTCTGATTGTGTTCTGATTGTGACCTGCGTGAAAATGTTCCCAGTTCAATAGCTTCATGTACATCTCTTTATGTGGATGGCTGAGCTCGAATCCTCCCTCGCCCTCGAAAAACTGTTCTGTGGGCACGTGCATTTGCTTCACCCATCTGCCAATCAATGGTGGCCAGGAGTATTGACACTGACCAATCAGAAGATTGTTGAGGCATGAGGTCAGAATATAAACACCCAGACCCGTGTGTCAAAGTGCTGAGGCTTGATGTGAGGAGAGATTTTTTGCGATTGCAAAGACTTGTGCATTACAAGAAGGTGTGAGAGAAACATCCACACGAGTTCAGCCATCCACATAAAGAGACGCACATGCAATTATTGAACTGGGAACATTTTCACGCTGTGAGAAATTTTACATGACACCCTGCACGGGCATGCATTTTAACCCCGAGCCCTACCCATGCCTGCAACGTTCAGGCCCTACCCTACCCAGGCCCAATTTCCTTCTGCCAAATTTAAGGACCGGCCCTGACCGAAACCCAAAACTCAAGGAACATTATTTGAATTGGATGAGGTTAAAGTACTTCTGACACCATGTTATGATCTTAGTCAGATATGACTGTATTACTCATCAGAGCACATGCAAATGGATCAGCTTCAAAATGTTAGTGATCATTTTAGTGATACCTGAGCCCTACCCGTGCCCTATCCCAATGTATAGTGTCGTTCTCGGGTCGGGTAGCAAAGCGCTAATTCAGTTGACCCTTTGTCCCTAATAATGTCCCTAATAATGTCCATATAACAATATGAAGGACTGTTTGACAATCATTTTAAACTTGTATTCACACATCAATCATATAGCTTAGCTTTTGACGTAGTTTCTTAAGTAGCTTACACAGCCTGAACCTGCTCTGTTGGTCAACTGTTGGTCAACTAGACATCATAGATACTGTACATATTTGATTGTTGATATGGAAGTGGGTGTTTCATATACCTTAAACCAATGTGTTGGTTTTAAACTGGTGTGTGTATAGTTTTAGTAGACTAGTTGTCTGTGGTCGTTGAGTCTGGCTGTTAAGGGCTGATTTGGAGTCAGTGTCTGACTGTAGATAAGACAGGGCTGGCTCTGCTGTGCTTCTGTCACTGTCAGACACAGTTCAATCTGAACACTCCTGTGGTTGAAAGAGAACAGTTCTGCTGTACTGACTCCATTAATATTCCGTTCAACAGGAGCCAAATGCAGAAAGAAAAGAAAAAATAAAGGTTAGTGAAGTCTGGTCCGCAGTGTGTGTCCACATGCGTGGTTCATTGTGTGTGTGCGTGTGTGTGTGTCCACTCACATCCGTGTCTGTGTGTTCACTCGCATCTGTGTGTGTATGTGTTTGTGCATGCGCTTGACTTGCCTGTTAGTGAGGATGGTGGCCTGTATAGAAGGCTTGGTGGTTCCTTGTGGATCCAACAGTCAACTAGCCATCTGGTTTCTGGCCCACGTTCAGAGGCTGCAGCGCAGGGCAAAACAAGGTGCAAAGGGAAACTGTTAATTCACTGTTGATAAAGGGACACTTCCTCTGTAGTGTTACAAGTCAAACACAGAGCTTGTTTGGGTTTTCAGGGTTCTTTAATCCTTCACAACGCCCTTTTCTGTCAGTCATTGTGCTCCGGCCAAAGCACAGTCAGCGCGTAACGGACCTGGTCATACGATGATGGCATTGGCTGTGTGTCCCAAATGGCACACTTTTCCCTTTATAGTGCACTACCCTGGTCAAAAGTAGTGCACTATAAATGGAATAATGGTGCCATTTTGGATGCTTCCATTACCTCGGAGTGGTTGGTAACTAACTAACGTCATGCTAGCGAGGCGTGACACGTTTACGAGTTGACCCTCTGACCCAGGGCTTGTCCGAGAGGTTCTAAAATTAGAGCTTTTTAAACGCTCACTTTGAAGTGCAGGACACACTGATTTTGTCACAGTTCGTAAAACATGAAGCTTGATGCTGTTTGGTTGCTGTGTGCTCTCCAATGGCCTAAATGACCTCTGAAACACACTCACACACACAGGAAGGCAGGCACACACACTGGAAATGAGTATCAGTCGCCTCAGCATAGTGCCATTTTATACGTTGTAAAGTGATAGATGAAGGAAGATGTGGTTACACCATAAGTGATGGAGTTCATACAGTTGCTTCTAGCATCTGCACATTTATTTTTTTCAATTGTTCCTGTTGAGAGATTAGTCTGTCCCTACACTCTTAGAACAAATGGTGCTATCTAGAACCTAAAAGGGTTCTTTGGCTGTCCCCATAGGAGAACCCTTTGGAGAACCCTTTTTGGTTCCAGGTAGAACCCTTTTTGGTTCCAAGTAGAACCATTGTGAGTTCCATGTAGAACCATTTTCACAGAGGGTTCTACATGGAACCCACAATGGTTCTGCTTGGAACCAAAAAGGGTTCTTTAAAGAGTTCTCCTATGGGGACAGCCGAAGAACCCTTTTTTTCTAGTGTACATGTTTCAAGCAGACCACCATAGTCCCTGTGCCCATGAACGCCAAGGTAGTCTGTGTAAATGAGTATTGCCCTGTAGCACTCACATCTGTAGCCATAAAATGCATTGAAAGGCTGGTCATGGCTAGGGCTGTGGCGGTCACAAAATGTCGTTAGCTGGTGATTGTCAAGCAAATAACTGTCGGCCACAAGGTAATTGACCGTTTAATTAACATAAACACATTCAGCATCTCCTGTCTTCCACACATAGCCTACAAGCCACTGATGCAAATCTGCATTTTAAAAAGTCTAATAAATCCATGTAATATAGCCTACACCTTCACAATAAATCCATTATTTATTTTAGACAGGTCTAAATAAGCATGATATGAAGATAATGTAGTCTATTTCAGAAGAACAGAATAGCGTACTCTGAGTTTTCGCTGTGGGCTACACTAGTTCATTTAGCAGACAAGGTTTCTTTGGATTCCGTGGCATTATTTTATAGTATGAAGAATACAATTGAACTAAGCTGAATAAAATATAAATATTTTATCCAAAAGATTTGAGGGAGTGCTCACTTGAGGCTATTCTGTGTTGAGCGGTTAACAAATAAATAGGTACTCCTATATGCTTAATTTAGAGTTATTAATTGAACTTTAGTTGTTCTACAAATGTTGGGCTATATGTTTAGATTTTTTATAGATTTTAAGTTTGCATGATGCAACTCTAATGATGATTTGAAAAAAAGTTGCTTGAAAGGCATGAGATCTGCTTAGTTGTTTTTGCGCAGGCTGTACACACTTCATTAGTCTCTCATTCACAATTTGACAAGCTCTTGATAATGCCTCAATTTCACGGCGGCATCCCCTTTGTGGCTGTAATGCACCCTAAAAAAATCTATGCTTCTCCCTGAGTGCTGCGCGTCATCACGTGACTGGGTCTTTCTCACAGGCTACAAGTGAAGACAGACACATCGGGGACGCAACTGCGCGCGTCCTTGTCCAATTCCCAGGTGCATATTGAAGATATTGGAAGAACTGTCCACATTTTACTTTTCATCAGCCAACAAGATGAGTATGCATAACGAAAAGCAAAAGCAAAAGCACTAGCCTACGTCAATCTATTATCCCCCATAATACAAAAGTCAACCTATTCTGTGTGAGAAATAAATATTCAAACATAGTCCAGGACACTAGCATCAAAAATGATTTTTTTTCGCAATGTGGCTGACACGACAGATCAGAACGTTTAGCTTAACATATTGATAAACTATTAGCCTATTTCTTCACATTATAAGCGCACATGGCAGTAGACTATAAGAGGGAATGTTCCATTAGCTGGAAAACACCATTATCAAAAGTGACCGCAAATGCGATTATGCATGTAATGCTTTTATTATAAAAGTGAAAATGAGCTTCCCCAAACTTGAAACTCACGCCCTGCCTATGTTTGGCAGTTAGGCTGTACACCCCTTGTATAGTGGATTAATGTGCTTAATTTGAAGAAGTTATTTGTCCACTTTACTCGTGATACAAACCTTATCAAAACATATAGTCCTATGGGTTAGGCTACATGAGGTGTGCGACTATGATTCGAAAAAGTCTTATGTTTCTTATTCTGGGCTTCATTCACATGTGATGATATAGAATTCACACTTGATAGGCCAATAGTGTCACCCATCAGACTATTCTTGTCTTTACATATACTAAATAATATATGCGTGAAATTTGTATTGATTTAGAATGGACCATTATCATGCACCTGTCTCCAAACAGGGGCAGCGGAAAAAATACATGTCATCTATGCACTTAAATAGTGAATGGAGGACGCTTTTCCCATGGTTCATTTTCATACCAGCCAGATAGGCTATACTCCTGTTGTAAAGATAAGCAATGTGCTTAATATTAGGAAGGTTGAGAAATGAATATAGTAGGCTCCTCCTCTTTTTAATAGAGTCCATCACTCTGTTTTCTCACGCAATTGCGTAGCATATAGAAATTTCACGCAACATTAGCTCATGTGCTGAGTACCAGGCAGTTAGCAAGTTTGGTAGGCTACTAATGAATATGAGCAGCATCAGAGCTTGGAGAAGCCTAATTACCGTGACTACGGTCACGTGGAATTTGACTTCCTTCATGACCCGTGACCGTCAGTGTGGCAATAATACGATCACCGCAACAGCCCTAGTCATGCCTCACATCAACATCCTCATCCCAGACACACTCCAATTTGCATACCGCCCCAACATATCCACAGTTGACGCAATCTCTATCTTTAATATTTAACTAGGATCCAGTTTAATTTAGTTAAGAACAAATTCTTATTTGCAATGACGGCCTAGGAACAGCCAGTGACTGGCTGCATCAAATGCCTTGTTCAGGGGCAGAACGACAGATTTTTCATGGGGATTCGATCCAGCAACCTTTCGGTTACGGGCCCAACGCTCTAACCACTCGGCTACCTGCCGCATCTATTACACTCCACACTGCCCTTTCCCTCTTGGTCAAAAGGAACACCTACATGAGAAGGCTGTTCATTGACTACAGCTCAGTGTTCAACATCATAGTACCCTCAAAGCTCATCACTAAGCTAAGGTCCCTGGGGCTGAACACTGCAACTGGATCCTGGACTTCCTGACGGGCCGCTCCCAGGTGGTAAGGGTAGGCGACAACACATCCGCCACGCTGAGCCTCAACTAAGCACACACCTCAGGGGTGCGTGCTTAGTCCCCTCCTGTATGCCCTGTTCACATACAACTGCATGGCCGCACACAACTCCAACAGTAGGTTTGCAGATGACGAAACAGTAGTAGGCTGATCACTGATGACGATGAGGCAGCCTATAGGGAGGAGGGCAGAGACCTGGCAGTGTGGTGCCAGGACAACAACCTTTTCCTTAACGTCAGTAAAACGAAGGAGCTGATCGTGGACTACAGGAAACGGAGGACTGAGCACGCCCCCATTCATATTGAGAGGGCTGTAGTGGAGCAGGTTGAAAGCTTCAAGTTCCTTTGTGCCCATATCACTAACGGCATGGGCCCTCAGATCCTCAAAAGGTTTTACAGCTGCACCATCGAGAGCATCTTGACTGGCTGCATCACCGCTCGGTTTAGCAACTGCTTGGCATCTGACTGCATGACGCAGAGGGTAATGCGTACGGCCCAGTACATCACTGGGGCCAAGCTCCCTGCCATCTAGGACCTCTATACCAGGCGGTGTGAGAGGAAGACCCTAAAAATGTCAAAGACTCCAGCCACCCAAGCCATAGACTGTTATCTCTGCTAGCGCACGGCAAGCAGTACAAATGCACCAAACCATAAGACTTCTTAACAAGACCTCTAAATAGCTAATCAAATGGATACTCAGACTACCTTCATTGACCCTTTTTAACATTAACGCCTTTGTACTGACTCTATGCAAAACACACACTCTACTCTACCCTCACACACACACACACACACACTACATATACACACACATAACATGCACACACATGCATACTGACACCACACACACACACACACACACTACATATACACACACATAACATGCATACACATGCATACTGACACCACACACACACACACACACACACACACTACATATACACACACATAACATGCATACACATGCATACTGACACCACACACACACACACACACACACACACACACACACACACACTACATATACACACACATAACATGCATACACATGCATACTGACACCACACACACACACACACACACACACACACACACACACACACACACACACACACACACACACACACACACACACACACACACACACTACATATACACACACATAACATGCATACACATGCATACTGACACCACACACACACACACACACACACACACACACACACACACACACACACACACACACACACACACACACACACACACACACACACACACACACAGACTGCTGCTACTGTCTTTTATCTATCCTGTTGCCTGGTCACTTTACCGCTACCTACTGTATATAGCTACATCAATTACCTCATACCCCTGCACATCGACTCGGTACTGGTACTTCCTGTATATAGCCATGTTATTTTCTACTCCCTGTATACAGGGAAGCCATGTTATTTTTACTCTTTATTTTTATTTGTTATTCACTGTGTAATTATTCATTGTCACTATTTATATTTTTTATTATATTTTATTTTAATTTTATCTTTAACTTTGCATTGTTAGAAAAGGACCCATAAGTAAGCATTTTACTATTAGATGACACCTGTTATCTACAAGTGACAAATGAAATTAGATTTGATATCTTACCGGTTCATATTCATAACTGAAAAGTCTTCCGCTTTAACTTTTTGTTTCATGTAAAGTTCCTCATATACATATTTGACATTGAAGAAAAAATTATAATAATTCAAAAGAAACTTCAGACTTGCAGTACATCTGCCATGTTCTCTCTCAGCATGTAGTACCAATTCCATCCTCTTTGTGGCGCTGTGTTCTCAGAGTTCCTCTTGGCACGAGAGCTGGCCTGGGTCTGTAGTGCCAGTCAGGCCTTATTCCACTCCAATGAGAGAGCGATGAAAAGACGTGTAAAGCTTGACTGGCGCATAGTTTTGCCTTGATAGGAATCTAGCCCAACAGAAACAGCTCTGTAATTCCTCCTACCTTCCTTTTTATGAATGGTCACTTCCTTTCCACTGAAAAAACATTCCCCTCAAGAGTTCCACTTTAAAGACGCAGAATGTAGGGTAGTTTGGTACTTGTGTTTTATTTTCATTTTACATTTTTCCCAGTATGAATTTGTCTTGATTTATTGTAGTGTTGTTTAAAGAGAAGAAATCAGCAATGAATACATTATTTTGCTTTAGTCAGATTTAGTCTCAGATGTTATACACTGTGTGGAACTGAAGAGGCCCTAAAGGAGGAGTTATGTTTTGTTGCCATAAATGTGCATATTTCCCCTAGACCCCTAATGTGTCTGAATACATTCACAGTAGGTGTTCTTCTATGATTCTGCTGTCTCACTGAGACCGAAAGGTAGCTTACTGAAATTAAAATAGGGAGCTTTGAAAATGAGTAATATGTTTTTATGTTTCTCAAGTGTGTGTGTGTGTGTGTGTGTGTGTGTGTGTGTGTGTGTGTGTGGCAGCCAGGACAGCGCTGTACTGAAGTTGTGTGTTTTTCCTCCTCGCTTTTCGAGGCCCAGCCGGCTGCCTACCTCGGCTTGAGTCATTAACGGAGGTCTCCGAGTAAAACCACACAGCAATTGAACAAGCCGTTAACTCCAAAAAATGTGTGCTCTCTGTGTTTTCTGGTTTGCTGGGAACCAAAAATACACAAGGTAAAGGAATATGTATCTGTGGCAGTGTTTGGTTGACTCCACTGTGGGTTCTCATTTTTATGTAACTCCTAATAGCTCAATCTCCGACCACTAAACCCCTTATCATTGGGATTTCACTGCTACACTCATTGTTATTGAAGTAAAAAAATGGTAATGTTGAAATAAAGTAAATAAACTCAGTTTCACCATTATACATGGGTTGAGAGAAATACTGTGTCTTCATGTGTTTCTCAATAGAACAGCTTTTACTTTTATAGTTTGTTCTTATATTTTTTGCTTAACTGCATTATCTGTTAGGGATTTTGAAATGGACATTCTCTTGGTTTAGATACTGCTGAATTGTGCCACTTAAATCTAGAGTAAAGTGCTCTTGACGTTGCTACCAGTTATTAACATGTAACCAACATTGTTATTGGACGATAATCATAAACTAACCATCCTCCATTTTGATCAAGGATATTTTAAAGACTGGAATGAGTCTGTGGGCCTCTAAAATACCAGTCTTTACTTTAGGCTGTGTTTGGAAGCTGAACAGAGAACTGTGGTCCTCTAAATATGATGATTAATTAGCTAGCTGTAGAACATGTGGTTTGAACAGTGGTAACTTTGATTAAAGGAAGCATGGTCTTGCCAGTGTTGTAAGACATTGTGGGCTGGCTAGGAAGTGCATAGTTTGTTTTTTATTTTTTTTTACATTAGAAACTTAGTTACCTGAACAACCAGGACATTTACATCAAAATATCACCATATAAAGATGTTGACGGTACATACTGCTTATTGAGGCACTCATGCTCTCTGTCCCTCTGTCTGTCTCTCTCTCTCTCTCTCTCTCTCTCTGTGTGTGTGTGTGTGTGTGTGTGTGTGTGTGTGTGTGTGTGTGTGTGTGTGTGTGTGTGTGTGTGTCTGGTCCTGACTGTGTGTCTGGTCCTGACTGTGTGGTTGGTCCTGACTGTGTGGTTGGTCCTGACTGTGTGGCTGGTCCTGACTGTGTGGCTGGTCCTGACTGTGTGGCTGGTCTTGACTGTGTGGCTGGTCCTGACTGTGTGTCTGGTCTTGACTGTGTGGCTGTTCCTGACTGTCTGTCTGGTCCCCGGTCATGACATGATCACATTACTGCCTGCCTGGTCCTGATCACAGACACATGGCTGTGGAGGGCCCAGGCCCATTGATCAGCCCTGCAGATAGACATTCACTTACAGACCCTCTACCATGGCTCTCTTGTCCTGCCCATCTCTCCCTCCACCACTCTCTTGTATAGCTTTCTCTCTCTACTACTACAATGGCCAAACAGACAGGCGTCTTACACACACATGTGGTTTATTTATCCATGTAATCTGATCCACTGAAGAAGTCTGACTCCTCCTCTCCGTCACTGTGTCAACCGTCTGAGGTTTTGTAAATACTGACGTGCTGAGAGGTACTGCTGTAAACTAATGGATGTGATTGCGGTGCGCGTGTGTGTTTGATTGTCGGGGCTAGTGAACAAGGTTTGTCTGTTTTTATGCTCTTTGACACATTAATAATGTTGGAAATGTCTCAGTAGGGTTGCATTCGGACATGAGAAATGTGCTGCAAACTATATTTTTATAAACGGTCCCATAAGTTTCCCAAATGACGTCTCCTAAAACAATGGTTTGGGGAAGAAAAAAAATTCACACAGGTTGGCTTGACCTCCTCTCACCTTTAGCAGCCTTAACATAACAGGCAGGTAGAGACCGTGAAAGCGAGGAATCTGAGGAGAGTGGTGACGGGAGAAGCCTTGGCCCTGCGACTCACTCTGATGGCTTTTCCTCAAATGTCTTGTGATACCTTGGGAAAACAGTCAATCTTGTGAAGTTTATTTTCTTTGCAGCATCTGTGTTTTATAAGGGTTCTTCTAATTTGTTTTCACTTCGTCCGCTGGGATCCCCTTTTTGTACGGCACTTTCTAGTCTCTCTCTCTCTCTCTCTCTTTCTCCTCTCTCTCTCTCTCTCTCTCTCTCTCTCTCTCTCTCTCTCTCTCTCTCTCTCTCTCTCTCTCTCTCTCTCTCTCTCTCTCTCTCTCTCTCTCTCTCTCTCTCTCTCTCTCTCTCTCTCTCTCTCTCTCTTCTTCATTCACCCTCCTCCCTTTTCCCACAGTAGGTAGAGAGGAGTATTTTAATAATAATAGTTTGGGGAATTACGATCTCAGGGCTGGTTTGACATGACAACACATCTTCAACTCAGCAGAGTAGCTATTGTTCCTCTATCTTCTCCTCTCCTCTCATCCCCCCTTCCTCTCCTTCACCTCCTTAATCCCTACCTCCTGTGCCCCCAACCTTTCCTCACTCCCTCCCTCCTTCCCTCTTTACTAACATGTCTGGGAAACTTGGACAAGCAAGAAAGGCATGAATGGATGAAACGATATACACTGGGTGTACAAAACATTAAGAACACCCTCCATTTACCCTCAGAACAGCCTCAATTCGCTGGGGTATGGATTCTACAAGGTGTCGAAAGCAGTGCACAGGGATGCTGGCCCATGTTGACTTAAATTCTTCCCACAGTTGTGTCAACTTGGCTGGATGTCCTTTTGGGTGATGCACCATTTTTGATACATACAGGAAACTGTTGAGCATGAAAAACCCATCAGCTTTGCAGTTCTTGACACTCAAACCGTTGCGCCTGGCACCTACAACCATACCCTGTTCAAAGGTACTTAAATCTTTTGTCTTTCCCATTCACACTTTCCTATACACAGTCCATGTTTCAATTGTCTCAATAAACCCCTGACTTAAAAATCCTTCTTTAACCTGTCAGGTGTTATGTTTTGTACACCCAGTGTATATCAAGTATTCCCTAGCTGAGCATCCACTGCTTGCTCTCTGTCTGTCTATCTCTCTCTCTCTCGCTCTCTCTCTCTCGCTCTCTCTACCTCTCTCGCTCTCGCTACCTCTCTCGCTACCTCTCTCGCTCTCTCTCTCTCTCTACCTCTCTCGCTCTCTACCTCTCTACCAGAGTGCTCCTCTTTCCCTACTTGTTTTTTTCACAGCCAAGTCCCAAGTCCACGTGCAAACAAAACACACAATTCAAATTCAACATGAAAATATTTGTCAACAGCTGCAAAGTCTAGACACTTTTTTTTCTTCTCGGAAACGGCCGAGCTCATTTCTTGTGTGCATCGGATGCAAATCGGGCAGCAAAAGCGCGATATCCGTGACAGGGCTGAGAGGGAAACCGAGAGACGGAGAGACGCTGTTTAGATGAGGATGCAAATTGGTTGAGGGATGTAGAGGAGGATGGAGGGATAGAAGTGGAGCGATGGATGGAGGGATAGAGGTAGAGAGGGAGGAATGTAGAGAAGCACGGAGGGAAGAGTAAGAGATTGAGGGATGGATGGAGGGATAGAGGGAGCAAAGTAAACTATGAACAGAGATGTAGGGAGGGAGAGATGGAGTGATAGAGAGAGCAGACCGGGTCAGGTGACATGCTGACCTCTGGCGGGAGCCTTGGCTGGACTGGGCCGGGTGGATTTGCATTGATGGATCTTCTTTCCATGGGGCTGTCATGTATCAGTGCTCAGGCACATCACGCCCCAGTCATTAATCAAATCATGGCCCCATCTCGCTCCCTCGCTAGGTTAGTTATCTTTCTGCCAGACACTCTCCTTCTCCTCTCTCCCCCCTCAGACAAGCAGATATCCAGGATGTGTTATAGATATCGTCTTCTGCCCGTGCAGGGTTTTCACCACTTTCCATTCATCCCTGTCCTCTCCTCACTGACTGACTGACTGACTGAGCTGATCCTCTTGGATCCTTGGTTTGAACAGAGGAGGTGGGGATATGTGGCGGGGGGGGGGGGGGGGGGGGCACGGTAGCTCCACCAAAGTCAACTACACCTGTTCCCCTTTGGGTTGTCAGGGGTGAGGGGGTTAATGTGGTGCACGAAGACACAGAGAGGGAGAAAGATTGAGATGGGGAGAGGGGGGAGAGAGACTGAGAGAAAAGAAAAATAGAGGTGGAGAGAGAGAGAGAGAGAGAGAGAGAGAGAGCGGTGGGTTGAAGTGTCCTGTTGGAAGGATGCTAAATTCATTAAGCTGTTTTCTTCCTCCTCTCCTACGTTTAGGCCAGCTGTAGCACCATTATGGCTTTACAGGCTGCTTCCTGTTCAAATTCCTCTTCTTTTTTTCCTGCTCTTCCACACAAAAGGTGGCTGCGCTGGGAGTGTAGTGCTTTTGAAATGCGAAGGGCCCTTGAGAGCCCAGGGCCACAGTGTCTCTCTCTCTGTCGGGTTGGAGGGATGGAGAGGCTCAGAGGCCAAGCGGGGAGGAGGCTGCATTCCAAATAGCACCCTATTCCCTACATAGTGCACTACCTTTTACCAGAGCCCTATGAGCCCTGTTCAAAAGTAGTGCACTATTTAGGGAATTGGGCTCCATTTGGGACACAAACAAAGTTTGTATAACGTCCTCCTCTCCGAAGGCCCTGCTGTATTGTTGGGCCTCCACATCTAAATGGTTTCTCTTTGGATTAACACAAAGATATTATTTGGCAGCACTAATGAAACACAGAGAAACACGTTAATGATCTAAACCTCCTCCTCCTCCTCTTCCTCCTCCTCTCCCCATCACTGCTTTAATTCCAATAATAATCCAACCCTCTCCTTCGTCATTGTGATGTTTTTGTAGCTTGTTTTCTTTTGTCTCTTTGTCCCTGGGTCGAGTGCGGTCGCCTTTCAAATACAACAATGGAGAACGGGAAAAAATCCCAGAAAGATCATTGAGTTTTGGTGCTGAAGGTTATGCTGTTTTTCCTCAAACACTTCAACTTGAATCTTGTAAGGACACAGATTGTATTGTAAAATACATCGTAGTATATTCTAGGTTAAGGTGTGTTGTGTCGTGATGGAGACCAGAGCTTATGGAGAAAACAATAAATCCTGCTCCCCGTATTGTCTTTATTGAATGAGTATTATTTATATTGAACAGGTTAATGTGATTTAGGAATGATATGGAACTAATATTGAGGGTTATGATCAGGTCAACCATCATGCAAAGAGCGTTTACCGTTCTCCTCAGATTACCTACATATTAAATACAGCTGAAGGTGTCACTTCAAATTGTTTTTAATTAAACTTCAAAGGAATATATTCCGTGCATCATTAAATAGTGTCCATGTCAAATAGTTAGAACTGAGCTACTGGAACCAGGTATGGTGTGATGGACATATGAACCTGTCTGAGACATTGGTTTTCACTGTAATTAATTCTACATTACTGTTTTGGTTTTTACAGATATTGCTTAAATGTAATGTATTTGCACAGTTCGAGAGAGCAAGGGGCACATTCTCGAAGTCTATTAAGGCTGCAGTGAACAAGCATCAAGTGCTGTGTGTTTGTGTCTTTGTGTCATACTCAAACATCATGGTCCCTCTCTGATGTAGCTCTTTAAGGCCATTTAGATGTGGTGCCCTTTGACATGGCCTGATTGTGTTTAGCTTGGGCTCCACTCAGATGAAAGCGGTGTGTGAGTCTTGTTGATTAGGTCTGATTAACTGACTGCTGGGTACTAGTGGCTCTGAGGTGGCGCATCTTGAGCTGGTTACCTCCAATCAGGGCTATGGCTCCTACAAGGCCTTGGACCCCAGGTGTGTGGGTGGGTGGGTGTGTTGGGGGGGGGTGTATGTTTCATCATACATTGTGTTGCATTGTTACTTTCAGAGTACTTGTACGACTTGTATAAAATATTTTCTCTCTCTGTACAGCTAAACTCACCAGCCAGGAGTCGTACAACAACTTCACCAACAACAACATGGGTAACCCTCGCCTGTCCCCTCTGCCCAGCCTCACCGTGGTGCTGCCCCTGGCTCAGATCAAACAGCCCATGACCCTGGTCACCATGACCAAGCGCTCCGGGTGAGTCTTTCTGCTCTGCGTCCAGCCATGTGTTGTTACTGTATACCAAGCCTGTTCCATTCACATTATGTCCATCTAACTATTCACTACTATTGACCTGAGGTAGCCTTTATGGCTCAGTCTGTCCTCCTTTGGCCACAGCCAAAGCCATTGATCATGTTACATTTTTGCTGTTCGTCTGTATTGGATTTGCAAGAAACATCCACATTATATTATATTATATCCAGCCTGGTTTGGAATCTGTTGCCAGTCTGTCTCTATGTACAGCTACTCTACAGCATAGCTACATGTCTCTATGGAAACATTTGCCAAACTCGTCTCTCTATCAGGCAGTATCTGTGTGTGTCTGTGTCCTCTCCCTCTCCTCTCCCTTGGTCAGTCACGCTATGACTAAGTCTGTAGTTTTAAGAGGCGGTGAGTCAGAGGAGAGAGACTGCACCTTGCGAACTGCATTTACATACAGGTGGCATCACAATTATGGCTGGATTTTAATATTTTCATTTAAATGTCATTTTCCTGTCATGTTTGAATGGGAAATGTTGTAGTGATGAAAGCAGCAGGCTACTGGAGTTTTTCGAACCAGGGATATTAGATCACTTAAGCTCTTTATAATGACAATAGACATCTGAGACTGGTGGTTAGAAACACGTCATCATTAGTTTGATTCATCTGCACGATTATTACAAGCTATTTGTTTTATGGTGAAAGGAAAACCTATTTTTTTGCATAACGCACTACTTAGCAAAACACAGTAGGTAGAGAGGAGAGATTTGAGAGTATAACTGGCAGGTCATCCGTCTGGAGGATAACACCTAAACTGGCTAGTTGAAATGTTTGAAAATAAAACTGATCGGCTGCTTTACCCTTTCTCTCAGTCAGTGTGGCAGTATCCTTTCACTATCAAATAAACATGCTCAACCTTCTCACCAGGTCTCCTCTCTACTGTATCAATTCAAGTCAAAACAATAGTACTTTATTAGTTACCACAGTTACCAAGTCACTGAAACAGTAAAGCCCTGTCATACTCATGTCAGACCTGTACATTAAAGATAGCTGTCCGTCCATCCTTAACTCCCACCTGTCTGTCCATCCGCTACTGGAGAGAGGACATCAGGGGCGGGCTGATGAAGCTAGACGGGCAGCTGTGCATCCCTGTCCTGCCCTGCACCATGTACACACACACACACACACACGCGCACACACACACACACACTCATAGGCGGCAGGTTGGGCCCTTGAAGTGCAGGGTGATATCAAGTGCATTCACGCAGCCCTGCGCAGGAGTATCCAGGCACCATCTGTTGGTCTGCGTAGCCGGCTGTATGTATGTGTGCGTGCGTGCGTGCAAACGGGCCATCCGGCAGCTGTATTTACACCTGTGTGAGCAGATACCCATTGGCAGAGTGGCAGAGGAACACACCAGCTGGTTAACCTACATTCTCTCATGGCCTGTCTGTCTGCAGCGTACTCCAGTGCATCACACACACGTACTCCATTGTCCCTCAGAGCGCTCCTGGAGGAAGCCACCATAGTCTTTGTTCCACACAGGGCACCAGTCTGAAGATATCCTTCCGTCATATTCCAGCCTACTTTATGCTCTCCTGTGGGACCTGACCAGCCATCGCTAATAGAAAACTACCAATATGTTTTTTTTTAGAGCCCATACCGATATTGTAGGCCGATATTCAATATCATTACATTTGAACATTTTGATGACCAAATTTCCCAGAGATGCATACATTTTAAAATCATACAATACATTTTACTTTGTTTTTGCCAATCTAAATCCATAACAACATAATGTTCGTAATTTTATTTGAATTGTAAATCTCTTGATTAACTGGGTAAATTAAGATGGCGTAGGTATACTCACAATACAGGTGAATGCATATTCAATAGGAGTGTGTTCATGCGTTGAGTTATTGAGCTTGTTTTGGCTGATTCATCTACAAATGACAAACGGTCTGTTGGCCTTCCATTTGGGACTGATATTATCCTACTGATCAACAACATTTGCATAGAAGCATCACTCCAGCATGTCACGCCTGTATGGAAGGACACCGTATAGGCACAGCTGTTAGTTTGAGAATATGAAGAACATCTATTCATTGCAGACGGGTCCAACGTGACGTCATGATTTGTGGTTACAGAGGCTTATGAAAAAGTATTTTCTTCAGCTGTCAGGACTCATTTCTAAACAACTCAGCTGCCAGGACGAAATTCAAAACAACTCAATTGGCTGGTTCAGCTATCTGTCAAGAAATGGGCGGGTGTTGTAACTTGATCCTATTGCTACAATTGGATAGAGCGAGGCTGTAACTCTGCGCCCTTTCACATCTCACATCTCTCTACAGTTAACACCAAAGATGAAAGGGTTTTATAGCTAGCTAGCTAACACCACAGATGGAAGGGTTTGTTATCGTAATCTTTGCAAACAGGTCAAATAGCTAGCTTGCTTAGTGCATGCACGTCCGGGCACGTTGACACAAGCCTTATAATTAGTGAATTAACTCAACTACAGGAGTTCGATTTTGGTCACTGTGTCAAATCATCCATTTCTCAATACTGCACCTTTCTGTTGGAGAATGAGCTAGCTTGCTGCTGCTTCTGATTTTCCCAGATAGACATTCCTAGGCATTGTGCAGTGCTCGTGGTTCAAGTAGTGAGTGGCAGATGGCAAAGCAGCTGTTTTGCTTTGTAGACGGACTAACGACAAAGAGAAGGGCCGATAGCCAATAGACTAGAAAAGGCCAATATCAGCCCGATATATCGGCTCGGCAGATTATCGGTCGTTCTCTAATTGCTAACAGCCCAGAACTGGAGCTGAAGACTTTCAACAGTTTGCTTCCCTCAGAACAAGCCATTAGGAGTAAGAAGAAAGGAACTCTGGGATGTACCCCTGTTATGCACAGCATCCTGCCCCGATAACCTCCACCAGACGAGGGCAGGGTTCCAGGGTTAGGGAGCAGACAGACAGAGCTCGAGCCAAGACTCTGGGACTGCTCAAAGTCACTACAGGGATGTGGGCTCTCTCCCCCCTGCGTACAACAGACATGGGTTCAAATATTATTAGTTTTTTGAGTGTTTGATTGAGCATTGCTATAGAGAGCCAGATGGGCAGGCTTTGGTGTTTTGGGACTGCTCCATTAGTTCCATTGCACAAGGAAAGTAAATGCAGATAAAGTATTTGAAAGAAAGCAAATACTATTTGAGCCCAGGTCTTTAGTGCGTTGAGGATGGTGGAGGAGGTGACCCCCACATGACACCTGGTTTCCTGTCGGACATATTTGGCAGAAGTCTGAGAGGCGGGGAGACAGAGAGAGAGAGAGAGAGAGATTGAGAGAAACTCAAGAGATTATTAACCTTTTTAGGGTTTGGTTGTTTCAATCCTGTATTGTATTGCTAGCAAAGTATGCTCAAAGATGAACCGCCCTCAGAGAGAGAATTTGCAACGAGTGTTTGAAATGAAACGACAACGAATTAGAGATGGAGATGAAAAGGAAATCAAGGGAATCTGACCTGGAGTGAATCCCACTGCTGGGTATTCTCCGCTAATGCAGACAGAGATGGAGAGAGCGAGGGAGATGGAGAGAGCAAGAGAAACTGAGAGTGGGCCCTCCTGACCTTCCACAGATGGGCAGAACAGATTACTATAATACGTGTGTACAGTAGGAGCAGCTAGCCGCCTGCCAGCCTATTGTCTCATAGAGCTCTAATGAGAAAAGCACTGAGAGGACATGGGCTTTAAGAGCCTAAAAGCAGCTAGCGAGCATTGTAGCACCAGGCCTTCAGCACACACAGCACTGCGTATGGAACGTGTCACACGCTAAACCATTTGCACAAATCACCCTCCTCTCTCTTTAATGGCACTGGCGGAGCAGCATTAAGGCCCACGGGTTAAGAGTTGAATGTGTGAACGATTACTCCATGGGAGTGGGGTCGCTAACCTCCCAGGTCGATTTATCACTTTCTCTCTCTCTCCCCTCATCCACTCTTCCTCCCTATCCAGCCATCCGCCGGCTTTGATTCGTTTTGTGTTTTACCAACAGAGTCGTAATGCGAGCATTAGCTAGCACATTTGGAGACAATGTATTTTTAAATGAGTAGGGCCTTTACTGTGTTTTCCATTAGCGCCAGCTGTCGGCTAATCCGCTTGTTACAGACTTTTTCAGCTGGCTACATTTTCCACTTCATATTAACTAGGCTACTTTTCATTTAAAAGTTTAAATTCACTTTTTCGTCGAGCCCTCTCCCGCTAGAATAAACAATCTTCTAGCAATCTGTTGATAGGATAGCTGCCTGTCAGTCACAAAGCTAGCGATGACAGGGAAACACAACAGAGAGGAAGAGGCGAATCTGTCCAAAATAAGCCCAATGCGGTTCTATGGGCATATTTTGGATCTAAGCTTGTTTGCCTGCCTTCCCGCCTTTGGGACGTTAGGGCGGAGACATGAGCATCTTGTCAATATATACAGATCTCTGGTTGCAGTTGAATTTCTTTACACAGAGGAGTTGGAGAGAGCATGATGCGCGTGAATAGGGTCTTACATTGAGAGTATCTTCCTCATGATACCATCATTATAGCAATCTATATTTTCAAAAGTGTGTGAGTCTCGTTCATATTTCCCAACCTCCGCAAGCTTTGGGAGTTGCCTATCCGAGATTGAGCAAAATATTAGGCCTACACTTGATTTAGGCTACATTATAGCATGCTAAATGTTTCTGGTCAGTGATAGATGAGCACACAAATATTTGCCCAGCCAGAGAATTAACCAATTATACAGACAGAGATTCAGTGAAACAAAATCACATTGATTAAGTCAAGTCACAGGCTTTTATTTGGGAGTTGGCCTAGGCTACTAAGTGACTGTGTGAAGAGCAAAATCCACTTGTTAAGCTACATAACATGCTGGAAAATGTGTTATAATCAGTGCTAATAAATTAGCCAACAAGATGATCATGAGCAGCACTCACCTCAACTTAGTTAACATTTCCACAGCCTAATAGTAGCGTAACTAATATCCAAATGGAGTCCCCAAGCTTGTCTCAAAGCAGCGCAAAAGGATGCTGATATAGTTGACCATACACTGGTAGGCCATTGCTTTAAAAGTCTTATAACAATTGAATGACTTTGGGAGATTCAATAAGCATTAAGCAAGAATTTGATGCCTTCAATTGCATTAGCCTACTTTATGCCAATATTTTTGTCATTCAGTGATATTTATTCCCACAGTAATTCTTTATGGATCTAGTTGTGGTTAAGAAAAAAAGTGTGAAGGACTATGCGAAGAGTTGGGACCATCAAGAGCTTAAGAACGTAGTGCTTGCCTGTGCTGCCTCAGCATTACGGCTATGTTTCATACTAAGCCGTAGGCAGAACTTTACCGCAATCATGACTATTAATTTTTATTTATTTATCCCGAATTCAACTAGGCAAGTCAGTTAAAAACAAATTCTTATTTACAATGACTGCCTACCCCGGCCAAACCCAGACGACGCTGGGCCAACTGTGCGCCGCAATCTGGGTCTCCCAATCATGGCCGGATGTGATACAGCCTGGATTCGAACCAGGGTCTATAGTGATGCCTCTGCCACTGAAATGCAGTGCCTTAGACCACTGCGCCACTCGGGAGCCAACTTGGTCGGTTTGAAGAAATAAAAGTTTAGGCTTTGATACAGCTAAAGGTGTTTAAAAGTGTTTGCGGGATGACGTCTTCGTATGTAAGGTGTATTATAAAATAGTCCTGATCATCTAGACCTAGACAATATCCATAACCACTAACAAAAACACTGAATTCATACATTGTCATGTCTTTCTACACAATACCACAACTCATTTTTCCAATCTGGGAGGTAAAGTATTCAATCATTTTACTGTGTATTTCATATGGAATTAACGCATTAGAATGTACCAGAGGCCACTAAAATAGACTTCCTTCTGCAACATTATATCAAATGTAATTTGTGTTGTAATCTTTTATATTATATTGTTTTAGTTTTATCAATTTTATCAATTTTTTTATCAGTTAAGTTAAGTTTTGTCTGTGTTTCTGACCTACTATCGACATCGCACCATAAACATCTAGAACAGACTGCCTGCATGGCTTTAACTAAATTATATTTCCTCTATCGACCAGCAGTGTCCCTCTCCAAACTGAAATGAGAAACAGCACAACATCAAATATTTTAACCCAAGATTCAGTGCAGGCTTGTTCCATTGAGAGCTGTAACACTACCTATCTGTTTCTTATCAGCCACCATCCATTTACCCAGCAGGAGGCTAGCAGGTTGCCAGGGTTTAAGTGCCTCACACGGGGGTAAAGTACACCAGCGATGCCCGTCTCCCAGTGCCTGTGAAGGCCAATTGAGGCCAAGACCCAATGGTCATGTTAAAATGTTGAGCCCCCCCCTCCCGCCCATGCTGGTTGGCTTCCTTTTGGATGTAATTGAACCCATGCCAATGTTGTTACATTAGCTACTGGCTAAACCCTATCCATGCTGTTAGGCTAGCCGCTCGCTATTGCATATCTGTGTAACCCCCGGCCCATGCTGTTTGGCTACTGGCTAAATGTGTTCGAACAAACATAACAGGAGTAGAGTTAGCAGAGCCGAGACCCGCTGGTCCTGTTAAAATGTTAAACTGACCCCCTGTCCTGCTGTTAGGCTAGCTACTGGAGAACCTCGTGCCCCCCTTCCACATGTTGTTTGTCTAGCTACCAGCTAACCCTTTAACCATGCTGTTTGGCTACTGGCTAAAATGTGTTTAAGCAAACATAACAGGACTCCCGACCTCCATTACACTGCTCACCCCAAGTCCATCCACTCAGACCAAGGTCTCTTCCTTAAGAGGACAACACTGGTCTCCAGTGTGCATTGGAGTTTATATATACTCAACAGTAGTCTCCAGTCTCCAAATGACCACCTAAGTAAAAAGTTCACTTTGCGTTATGTTGTTTCTTTGTTTCTCTCCGTCTAAGTAACCTCTCTCCTCATATACGTTGACTAACACAGAAAGTCTACTGCCCTGCTAGTCTACACACACACACACACACACACACACACACTCACAGAGAGAGACACAGTGCCGGGCTAGTCTGGAGAGATTCAGACAGATGCCTGTCGCGCCGCAGCAGATAATATAAAGAAGTGGCGTGCTGTACTTTGATTTGCCAGGGGCCTTGACTGTCTCCCAAATGGCACCCTATGCCCTATATAGTACACTTCTTTTGACAAGGCTCCATAGGGCTCTGGTCAAAAGTAGTGCACTATAATGGGAAAAGGGTGCCATTTGGGATTTCCTGCCGTACTGATGTGGTCTGCTGTGTTCAGGGACAAAGTTCAGCCTCATCTGGCCATTATTACTGTTGGGAAAAAGCTGTTTACTGTAAACTGTTTACAGAGGTCTGTCACTATCTCTGAACATGCAGGGTAAACACAGGAACACACTCCCACTCCTAATGGCTCGTAAACACTGGCCCGGGGAACACACATACACTGACAGAGAGACATTCACGCACGCACGCACGCACGCACGCACACACACACACACACACACACAAAGACCGCACACACGGTCACAAAGAACCGGACACACACTCGCCCACACCCTCAGAGGCTTGCAAACACACTCAAAGACAGTGCACAAACAAATACACACTCACCCCAAAAATAAGTCACATGCAGACATGATGTTCTTCTCAAACAAAGTAATTGTACTGCAGTATACCTAAGCCATGAACCCTCCATGTTTAATTGGCATTGGAACGCCCCAGTGAGATAAACAAACTTGATTTTATATGGCAGTGATTCTGTAGGGCATACAGTTGAAGTCGGAAGTTTACATACACTTAAGTTGAAGTCATTAAAACTCATTTTTCAACCACTCCGCAGATTTCATGTTAACAAACTATAGTTTTGGCAAGTCGGTTAGGATTCTTCTAACAATAGTTTACTGACAGATTATTTCACTTATAATTCACTATATCACAATTCCAGTGGGTCAGAAGTTGACTGTCCATTTAAACAGCTTGGAAAATTCCAGATAATTATGTCATGGCTTTAGAAGCTTCTGATAGGCTAATTGACATCATTTGAGTCAATTGGAGGTGTACCTGTGGATGTATTTCAAGACCTACCTTCAAACTCAGTGCCTCTTTGCTCGACATCATGGGAAAATCAAAAGAAAATCCCCTCAATCCTATAGAAAATGTGTGGGCAGAACTGAAAAAGCGTGTGCGAGCAAGGAAGCCTACAAACCTGACTCAGTTACACCAGTTCTGTCAGGATGAATGGGCCAAAGTTCACCCAACTTATTGTGGGAAGCTTGTGGAAGGCTACCCGAAACGTTTGACCCAAGTTAAACAATTTAAAGGTAATGCTACCAAATACTAATTGAGTGTATGTAAACTTCTGACCCACTGGGAATGTGATGAAAGAAATAAAAGCTGAAATAAATCATTCTCTCTACTATTATTCTGACATTTCACATTCTTAAAGTAAAGTGGTGATCCTAACTGACCTAAGACAGGACATTTTTACTAGGATTAAATGTCAGGAATTGTGAAAAACTGAGTTTAAATGTATTTGGCTAAGCTGTATGTAAACTTCCAACTGTATCTGATTCCTTGTTAACACCCTAAGCAAAGTTAGTTAAGATTCTCTGTGCTCTAGCTCTGTGCTTCACAGCGCTGAATGTGTTTTGACTGACAGCCGTTATAAACTTGAGCACCGCGCACGAGAAGAAGTTGCTCTCACCCACTAAATTGGCAACTTTTGCTAACGTTTCCTTGTCTGAGTGGGGGAAATGCTGTAGATTAGAGTGACTCAATGTATTGTTTAAACTGAGACGTCGGGGATTATAATAAATACCGCTTTTGATGTCATACAAGCAAGCCAAACGCCTGTGAGTCCAAATTTTTAACTCACGTCATATTCAGCGTCAACGTTTATGATCACTATTTTTGATGTACAGTTACAAGATGACATGGCGTAACACCCTTGGTAGTTCTGAACCGAATGTGCCTATGTTTGTCTTTTGTGAAGATAATTTGCCGTGGAGCACACATCTGAATGCACTCATGACTCCTTTCTATGCGCACCAGAATTACGATCTGAATTGCCTTGTGAAAGCGTAAGACTGTAAGATTTGATTTTATAACTTGGCTAGTCATGTTGAACAATATTTCAAATGATGCTCACCTGTACCAGATTGTGATTTATGGTGGTCCGTTTTGGGATTGGGTAAACAACAACAGTAGTTGTGTGATGGCGGGGATGCAGGGTTGTGTTCAGAACAACTACAAGTGTCTTGCTCTAGTTAATCAAAGGCACAGGAAGGAGAACTTTATAGTTGATGACTCTTTTTTTTTTTTTGCCATAAAAGAGCATTGAAATGACTTAGGAACTGTGCTAACTTGGAGAGGTGTGGCCACTTGGAGACACCAGTTAGTCCTCTCACTCAAATCCTTGTCATTTTTATGTCTTATTTTGAACCTACCCCACATTTTCCAGAAATATTCTTACCATGTTATTCAATGTATCAAGTATCGAGTATTTTCGTTATCAACAAATGCGCTGAAAAGTACAGTAATTGTAAAATGGACATAAAATCAACAGTGTAATGTTTGGATTCTTGAGTCAAGTGAACTATTGTGTACTCAACTTTGGTCTCATATTTTTTCCCATAATCTCCAAAGTCTTACCTTTCAATTGCTACCATGCAAGAAACATTTCCATTTAGCCCTATCCATATAGGCCAATTTAAAATTTAAATGCCTTGTTCCAATGTCTGGAAAAAAAGCATACCATGATTTATCATCAAAATGTTGTATTACTTATTCATACACTCATTCCTTCAAAGAAAGAAAAAAAAAAAAAAGTTGATGGATGGCTAAAAGGAAAAGTATGCTGGTACGCTTCCTCTGCCAAAAGTATGGTACAACACACACTGACACAAACACAAGTACACATACACACACACACACACATACTTCCTCTACCAAACGTATGGTACTGCACTTTACAGAATGGTCTGACTTGTTGAGTCATGGAGTCATGTCCCATGTTTCAGATCAATTCTAACGCGGACAGTTTGCTTCCTGCTTTAAATGTCTTGTACGCTTAAACAGACAGGTCAAAAATGTAAGCTTAAAAGTATCTCTGTCCTAGACTGACTGGCTAATAATGTTTTTTCCATCTATCTCTTCTTTGTGCATCTCTCCCTCCCCCATGAAGACCTTACCTCTTTGGGGCAGGATGTTTTGCAATTAAAACCCCATGGTGAGTTTTCCCTCCTCACTACCTACCTACCTAGCATGCTCTGTTGTTGCTCTATCCTGGCTCAAGACAACATCTGCGTCCCAAATGGCACCCTATTCTTTATTTAGTGCACTACTTTTTACCAGAGCCCTATGGGCCCTGACCAAAAGAAGTGCACTTAATTGGGAATGACGTGCCATTTGGGACGCACTCAACAACTGAATCCATCACATCTTTTCATTAGTGTATTATATTGAGTGTATTTTCAACACATTCTGGTAGTTGGTTTAGCCATCATCCCTGTGGAAAACACCATGGAAGTGCTCCTCTTTTTTGAGTTCTTTAAGTGGATTTGAGTTTACACTTTGGGTGGGTGATTTCACAAGATTCTTGTCTTGTGTCTAAATCTGACTTCAAGATTCACACCAAACAACAATTTAATTCCACATAAACTGGAATCGGGATAGTTGTTTGTATTGAGAAAAGAAAATGGTTGGTTTCTGAATCTTTTTTTTATGGAGGGGTGAATTTTTTTATTTTATTTAACATTTATTAAACCAGGCAAGTCAGTTAAGAACAAATTCTTATTTACAATGACGGCCTAGGAACAGTGGGTTAACTGCAGAACGACAGATTTTTACCTTGTCAGCTCTGGAATTCGATCCAGCAACATTTTGGTTACGGGCCCAACGCTCTAACTACTCGGCCACCTGCCGCCCCAAAATGGCATTGATCGGTCTCTCTCTCTCTCTCTCTCTCTCTCTCTCTCTCTCTCTCTCTCTCTCTCTCTCTCTCTCTCTCTCTCTCTCTGTCTCTGTCTCTGTCTCTGTCTCTCTGTCTCTGTCTCTCTCTCTGTGTCTCTCTCTCTCTGTCTGTCTCACTCGCTCTGTCTCTCTCTTTCTGTCTCTCTCCTCTCTTTTTCTTTATATATATTTCTCTCACACTCATTCTCTCTTAATTTGCCGTTCACATTAAACCACAGACACGGTTTATTTAAGAATAACGCATTTTTGTTGATCTCATGTTGTTCCTGTTGTGATTTTATCGCCTTTTGTTATTTCTTGCCAATATGATTGAACAATCGGATGTGCGTGTGCATGCGTGTCAGTCCTAAATTGCACACAGCCTATTCATTGTGAAAAGGTCTAATGTGGCTTTAGCCATCCGTCTATTTGGCGCTTTTTCTCTGTACATCAATTATATGATGTAATTGGTTAATGTCATGAGTGTCATGTAATGAGTGAATTCCTCCCTTTCTGGGAAAGCAACGTGGTGCTTATGTGTGAACAGAGGAGAGCATTGTTGTCGACTTGGAAATATGGCTGTTGATTTGTTATAGGCTTATAATAATTTCCTTGATCCTTGAACATTTTGCAGTAAGAGATGGATTGTATAGTCATGAATAAGCAGTTAGTATCATTTTATTATTCGTGCTTCATTCTGTTTCGAATTCATTTAATTTACCTCCGTTGTGATGAAAGATACCTAATTTGATACAGAATTATGTCATAGCCAATTTTCCTCAATGTAAATTACACGTCTATATGTTTTAATATTACGTTTTTGTCCACGCACCTCAGTTCGGGCCTATATCTACCGCGAACGACAGAGGAAATTCCATTTCTCTAAGTTAGCAATGAGTTTTCTAACAGTGTAGCTCTCTTAAATACTCAGGAGGGCAGAAAGTCCAGTCTCTCTCTGTCAACGCTGTCTTGTGAAATCAGATGCTTACAAGCTTTTAAAATGAAGCCCCATTATGACAGTCACTTATGGACAGATGATTGAGTGGCTGGGCTCAACTGCGGTGCAGTTAACTTTTCCTCCTCCGACAACTCACTCTCTCACTCTTTCGTTCCTCCCTGACTGCCGACTCCTTCCATTCACTTTAGGAAATGAATAGCATGTGGTACCTTCCCCAAGTCTTGGGTTTCCTCTTTTGTTGTGGCCAGTTACTCACTCATACTTTTTAATTGAAGCTTTTTTCCCCCCTTCCTCCCCTCTCTCCCTCCCTCCCTCCCTCCTTCCCCCATCCCAGTTAGGCTCTTAGTGATTTCATAGAGCGGTATGCTTTTCAAAGGTACATAATTAGCATTTGTTAGTATACCTGCCTTTTGCTCTGCCTTTGGCTCCAACTCAATCTAGCTAGTTAAATCAGTGTTGTTTCTGTAACGGCTTATGTCCCCAGACTGAGGGCATAAGAGAGAATCTGTCAAACTGTAAGTGTGTTGTTTGGATGAGCTAGAGAGGATTTTGAGATGAGGACCTGGACATGTAACAAGGCCTCTTTTCCTCTCCCATAATGGCTGCATCTCAAATGGCACCCTATCCCCTATAATATAGTGTATATATAGGGAATAGGGTGCCATTTGGGACACACACAGTAGTACGTCTTCCTCTTCCCTGAATAACCTCTTCTCTGAACCCTAATGTTCCCTCATTTCCCTTCTCTGTGTCCCTCCTTTTTTTAACAGCTCAGGATGGAGGAGTGTGGCGAGTAACCTCTCTTACCACCGTTGTCCAATTACATGAGCTCACACTAGTCTAGCTGTTAAATATAGCATCAGTGATAACACGTCATGGAACCTCCATCTAGGGCTATTCTGGGGTGTGGCAGGCAGGCAGGCAGGCAGGCAGGCAGGCAGGCAGGCAGGCAGGCAGGCAGGCAGGCAGGCAGGCAGGCAGGCAGGCAGGCAGTCAGGCAGGCAGGCAGTCAGGCAGGCAGGCAGGCAGGCAGGCAGAGGATACAACCATCCCACAATAAATCCCTCTCTCAGTAGTAGTGTGATGAGGAGGAACATTAGACATAGAGGAAAGGGGTTGAAATCTCTGTGTGCATTCCAAATGACACCCTATTCTCTACATAGAACACTACTTTTGACCAAGGCCCATAGGGCTCTGTTAAAAAGGTAGTGCACTATATAGGGAATATGGTGCCATTTGGAACACAGACTCTAATTCCTTCCCTGAGATGCTAAAACGGCATTTGTTTAGTCAGTGCTAGTCAGTCTGCTCCACTCAGTCCGCTCGGCTTCCAAATGGCCTCATCATTACAGCCGTCTGTCTGTAGCTCCAACCTCCTGCCCCAAGGCCACCTCTGTTTTGGAAGGCTGCTTTAAAATAATAAATGTGACGTTGAGGGATGTGTCCTCCACATGGCTGCCCAAAGCTCTCTGCTCTCTCTCTCTCTCTCTCTCTCTCTCTCTCTCTCTCTCTCTCTCTCTCTCTCTCTCTCTCTCTCTCTCTCTCTTGCTCTCTCTCTCTCTCTCTCTCTCTCTCTCTCTCTCTTGCTCTCTCTCTCTCTCTCTCTCTCTTGCTCTCTCTCTCTTGCTCTCTCTCGCTCTGCCCTACCCTACAGGCCAACCACTGGTCTGCCCTACACTACAGGCCAACCACTGGTCTGCCCTACACTACAGGCCAACCACTGGTCTGCCCTACCCTACAACCACTGGTCTGCCCTACTCTACAGGCCAACCACTGGTCTGCCCTATCCTACAGGCCAACCACTGGTCTGCCCTACCCTACAGGCCAACGACTGGTCTGCCCTATCCTGCAACCACTGGTCTGCCCTATCCTGCAACCACTGGTCTGCCCTACCCTACAGGCCAACCACTGGTCTGCCCTACCCTACAGGCCAACCACTGGTCTGCCCTACCCTACAGGCCAACCACTGGTCTGCCCTACCCTACAGGCCAACCACTGGTCTGCCCTACCCTACAGGCCAACCACTGGTCTGCCCTACCCTACAGGCCAACCACTGGTCTGCCCTACCCTACAGGCCAACCACTGGTCTGCCCTACCCTACAGGCCAACCACTGGTCTGCCCTACCCTACAGGCCAACCACTGGTCTGCCCTACCCTACAGGCCAACCACTGGTCTGCCCTACCCTACAGGCCAACCACTGGTCTGCCCTACCCTACAGGCCAACCACTGGTCTGCCCTACCCTACAGGCCAACCACTGGTCTGCCCTACCCTACAGGCCAACCACTGGTCTGCCCTACCCTACAGGCCAACCACTGGTCTGCCCTACCCTACAGGCCAACCACTGGTCTGCCCTACCCTACAGGCCAACCACTGGTCTGCCCTACCCTACAGGCCAACCACTGGTCTGCCCTACCCTACAGGCCAACCACTGGTCTGCCCTACCCTACAGGCCAACCACTGGTCTGCCCTACCCTACAGGCCAACCACTGGTCTGCCCTACCCTACAGGCCAACCACTGGTCTGCCCTACCCTACAGGCCAACCACTGGTCTGCCCTACCCTACAGGCCAACCACTGGTCTGCCCTACCCTACAGGCCAACCACTGGTCTGCCCTACCCTACAGGCCAACCACTGGTCTGCCCTACCCTACAGGCCAACCACTGGTCTGCCCTACCCTACAGGCCAACCACTGGTCTGCCCTACCCTACAGGCCAACCACTGGTCTGCCCTACCCTACAGGCCAACCACTGGTCTGCCCTACCCTACAGGCCAACCACTGGTCTGCCCTACCCTACAGGCCAACCACTGGTCTGCCCTACCCTACAGGCCAACCACTGGTCTGCCCTACCCTACAGGCCAACCACTGGTCTGCCCTACCCTACAGGCCAACCACTGGTCTGCCCTACCCTACAGGCCAACCACTGGTCTGCCCTACCCTACAGGCCAACCACTGGTCTGCCCTACCCTACAGGCCAACCACTGGTCTGCCCTACCCTACAGGCCAACCACTGGTCTGCCCTACCCTACAGGCCAACCACTGGTCTGCCCTACCCTACAGGCCAACCACTGGTCTGCCCTACCCTACAGGCCAACCACTGGTCTGCCCTTCCCTACAGGCCCCCGCTGCGCTTTCGACAGAAGTGCAGCTCTATCGTATTTGTTTACGGCGAGAGCCCTGAAAATAAATGGAGTCTGTCGGCCGCCGCTCTCACCCCGACCCCCTCCCGACCCCCTCCCGACCCCCTCCCGACCCCTTGATGGCGCCTCATGTTCGCCTCAGCCCTGTAATGTGAAAGGACTTTGATGGTGGACGTCGCAGATTGAATTATGCCCCTGAGGAAAAGCTATTAGCTCAGTCAAGAGTCATCATTTGTTAAATTAAAAGTGGAAATGACATGCGAGTTCTTTTCAGTGAATTAAAGTTGCATAGTAAATGAAGTCTCTTCCCAATAAAACAAAAAAACATTGTGGGGAGAGAGAAGGAGAAAAAAAATAACAGATTTGGCTTCGGTTTAGTGACATCCATCTTTTCCCTCTCTCTCCTCTCTCCCCTCTCTCCCCTCTCTCCCCTCTCTCCCCCATCCCACTAGGTATATTTATTTTTAATCATTTATTTGATATTGGGTTATATTTTTCTTATTTTTCTCTTTCCTGACAGGTTCCTCTGTACCATATGGAGTCCAGAGTATGTCCTGGTCTGTCTGTCTGTTTTAGTCTGGCCTCTGTCGCAGGGTAAAAACCTCAACACTTTCAAGCCACTTCAAGTGAGACCGAGAGGAAAATAATGATTTGAAACGCAGATGAATAAATGTTTGCGGTCATTTCTACTCAGAGAACCAAGCTGTGATCCCAATCCCGTTGGCAGACAGTGGTAACCCAGGATTCTTCAAAGAGAGAACAGCCGCTTTAGCTGATCAGTATGGAGACACCACAAGGAGAACTTATCACAGTCTGTGGTGTGTGTGTGTGCGTGCGTTCGGGCGTACATACATGTGTGTGTGTTAGTACCCAGGCCAGCCCTGCAGCCTAGCTCCTTGCAGCAGTCTGTTCTTCTCAGCCAGAGTGCCATAAGAGCCGGTTACACTTTTTAAACAATGTTATTCCTTGATGTATTATTCAAGCCTGCCTCCACCCAAAGACAACGGTGAATAGCAAGGCTATAAAATACCTTTCTTCACACCACACACAGCGCCGTGTGGCAAACGAGTCAGCATGAGATTTCACCCCAAAACCAAAGTCAAGCCACTCTGGAATAGGATTTGTGTTTCCTGAGGATATTGAAACCGGTTGACCACAAGCTTTGGATTTCCATTTTTTTTCCAGTAAGAGAGAGAAGTAGAAGCAGAACGTTGGAGAGATTGTGGTCAACCTCACTAAAGAAGAGCCCGACTGACTCCACGTCACTCTCACCACTAGCTGTCAGACACATCGCACGCCCGCGCTTGCACACACACACACACACACACACAAAACGCGGTGGGTGAGGTTACATGTTCTATTATGACTAACACATACCCCAACCTTCTTTGCCTCTCTCCCCAAACAATTCACCAGCTCCCATATTATCTAGTCTGTTAAAGAGATATCCAGAGCATGGAACAGGATTTGTTGAGTTTCCCATCTTCACCATATCAGTCATACTTTGATATGCGGATGTTGTGTTACAGAGGTTGAGAAACCGAGGAAGAGTGTGACTGGAAGAGAAAAGGGGGAGCGAGGGAAGGCGGAGTGAGAAGGAAGCAGTGTGTTGTGTTGCCTGACCCCTGGCCACCCGGCTAAGGCTCTGTGTTTTCATAGCTCTGTATCTCCTGGACACGCTGACAGACAGACAATCGGACGGATGAACAGATCTGAGGAGGAGAGAGAGAGGGCCGTAGAGTTAGCCAAGGCAATATCCTGACATGATCCTATCTATCTCTCCATCTCTCCTCAGCTAGCACGGCTTACTGTAGATATTTGGTTATTCAGCCTCCCCCTTTACCCAACACTAATAAATGCACAGCCACTAACGTTGGCTGGAGGCCTTCCCCTGTTTTCCCCCTGTTCTACCCAGAAACACCCTTCACACGGTGTCGGCTTAACAAAGACATCAACATCTCCCCACGTCCAGGGAGTAATTTACGAGCTGCTGACAGTTTGAAGGGAAGAGAATGAGGGAGAGTTGAGGCCTGCAACAGGTCATTCAACACCTATAAGTGTGTCAGACTGAGGCTGTCAGACTGTGTTAGAGTGTGTCAGGCTGAGGCTGTGTTAGTTTGTCAGGCTGAGGCTGTGTTAGTGGGGCTCCCGAGTGGCGCAGCGGTCTAAGGCACTGCATCTCAGTGCAAGAGGTGTCACTACAGTCCCTGGTTCGAAGCCAGGCTGTAACACATCCGGCCGTGATTAGGAGTCCCATAGGGCGGCGCACAATTGGCACAGCATCCTCTAATTGGCCCAGTGTCGCCGGGGTATTTTTCTTTTTAATTATTTGTTTTATTTCACCTTTATTTAACCAGGTAGGTCAGTTGAGAACAAGTTCTCATTTACAACTGCGACCTGGCCAAGACAAAGCAAAGCAGTGCGACAAAAAAGGCTGTGTTAGTGTGTCAGACTGAGGCTGTGTTAGTGTGTCAGGCTGAGGCTGTGTTAGTGTGTCAGACTGAGGCTGTGTTAGTGTGTCAGGCTGAGGCTGTGTTAGTGTGTCAGACTGAGGCTGTGTTAGTGTGTCAGACTGAGGCTGTGTTAGTGTGTCAGTCTGAGGCTGTGTTAGTGTGTCAGGCTGAGGCTGAGGCTGTGTTAGTGTGTCAGACTGAGGCTGTGTTAGTGTGTCAGGCTGAGGATGTGTTAGTGTGTCAGACTGAGGCTGTGTTAGTGTGTCAGTCTGAGGCTGTGTTAGTGTGTCAGGCTGAGGCTGTGTTAGTGTGTCAGACTGAGGCTGTGTTAGTGTGTCAGACTGAGGCTTTGTAAGTGTGTTAGACTGAGGCTGTGTTAGTGTGTCAGGCTGAGGCTGAGGCTGTGTTAGTGTGTCAGACTGAGGCTGTGTTAGTGTGTCAGGCTGAGGCTGTGTTAGTGTGTCAGACTGAGGCTGTGTTAGTGTGTCAGTCTGAGGCTGTGTTAGTGTGTCAGGCTGAGGCTGTGTTAGTGTGTCAGACTGAGGCTGTGTTAGTGTGTCAGACTGAGGCTTTGTAAGTGTGTTAGACTGAGGCTGTGTTAGTGTGTCAGGCTGAGGCTGTGTTAGTGTGTCAGACTGAGGCTGTGTTAGTGTGTCAGACTGAGGCTGTGTTAGTGTGTCAGGCTGAGGCTGTGTTAGTGTGTCAGACTGAGGCTGTGTTAGTGTGTCAGTCTGAGGCTGTGTTAGTGTGTCAGGCTGAGGCTGTGTTAGTGTGTCAGACTGAGGCTGTGTTAGTGTGTCAGGCTGAGGCTGTGTTAGTGTGTCAGACTGAGGCTGTGTTAGTGTGTCAGGCTGAGGCTGTGTTAGTGTGTCAGACTGAGGCTGTGTTAGTGTGTCAGTCTGAGGCTGTGTTGGTGTGTCAGACTGAGGCTGTGTTGGTGTGTCAGACTGAGGCTGTGTTAGTGTGTCAGACTGAGGCTGTGTTAGTGTGTCAGACTGAGGCTGTGTTAGTGTGTCAGACTGAGGCTGTGTTAGTGTGTCAGGCTGAGGCTGTGTTAGTGTGTCAGACTGAGGCTTTGTAAGTGTGTTAGTTTGTCAGACTGTGTTAGTGTGTCAGACTGAGGCTGTGTTAGTGTGTCAGACTGAGGCTGTGTTAGTGTGTCAGACTGAGGCTGTGTTAGTGTGTCAGACTGAGGCTGTGTTAGTGTGTCAGACTGAGGCTGTGATAGTGTGTCAGACTGAGGCTGTGATAGTGTGTCAGACTGAGGCTTTGTAAGTGTGTTAGTTTGTCAGACTGTGTTAGTGTGTCTGGCTAAAGCTGCGAGGCCAAGGAGAGTTCAAGTACTGGACAGTAGCCATCACACTGGATTCAAGAGAACAGCTTTGGGTAGATAGTATGGAAAATGTTTGAGAAATTGATCAGAATCATATTTTCTGGTTATTGTTTAAGTGAATTGTTGAATATTACATTTCATTGTAGAGATAATTTAGTTACAAAATCTGGGACTGTGTGTGTGTATGGTTGGTTGTGTGTGTTCAAGCGGGCTGGCGTGAGTGTGCCTATGTAGTATTAGTGAGGTCTTCCTGGTTAGATCAGAGGTTAACCTCTCCTGTGGGACTGTGTCAGACTGTGTTAGTGTGTCAGACTGTGTCAGGCCCCTCAGCCTCCATCCACTCTCTCAGGGTACAGCTGTTAATACCAGTCCGGGGGTTTTACTGTCCACCTTGGCTATAGGGCTGGACAAAAATACCAGGCCGCTCTGCGACTGTTCTCTGATCACTAGCATATGCAGCCCTATCACAATACTGAACCTTTCCTTTCCTGTGTTCGCTTTCATCCAAACAGTCCTGACATGTCTGAATACTCAAATAACTCCCAATACATTCTCTCAAACTGCTAACTCAAAGTGAGACTAGGGGAAGCAGCTGGAAGACTAGCAGCATTTGAGACACATGTTCAAGCAAGTGATTTATCTTAACTCATTTCTATTAATGTGTGTGTGTGTGTGTGTGGTCCGGCGATGTCATCACACACACACACACACACACACACACACACACACACACACACACACACACACACACACACACACACACACACACACACACACACACACACACACACACACACACACACACACACACACACACACACACACACACACACACACACACACACACACACACACACACACACACACACACACACACACACACACACACACACACACACACACACACACACACACACACACACACACACACACACACACACACACACACACACACACACACACACACACACACACACACACACACACACACACACACACACACACACACACACACACACACACACACACACACACACACACACACACACACACACACACACACACACACACACACACACACACACACACACACACACACACACACACACACACACACACACACACACACACACACACACACACACACACACACACACACACACACACACACACACACACACACACACACACACACACACACACACACACACACACACACACACACACACACACACACACACACACACACACACACACACACACACACACACACACACACACACACACACACACACACACACACACACACACACACACACACACACACACACACACACACACACACACACACACACACACACACACACACACACACACACACACACACACACACACACACACACACACACACACACACACACACACACACACACACACACACACACACACACACACACACACACACACACACACACACACACACACACAGTCAGTCAGTCAGTCAGTCAGTCAGTCAGTCAGTCAGTCAGTCAGTCAGTCAGTCAGTCAGTCAGTCAGTCAGTCAGTCAGTCAGTCAGTCAGTCAGTCAGTCAGTCAGTCAGTCAGTCAGTCAGTCAGTCAGTCAGTCAGTCAGTCAGTCAGTCAGTCAGTCAGTCAGTCAGTCAGTCAGTCAGTCAGTCAGTCAGTCAGTCAGTCAGTCAGTCAGTCAGTCAGTCAGTCAGTCAGTCAGTCAGTACGTACGTACGTACGTACGTACGTACGTACGTACGTACGTACGTACGTACGTACGTACAGTCCATGGTCAGGCCAGCCTGTAGTGGTTTGAGTGTACATGAGAATAGGAAGGATCTAATCAACTAGCAACACAGGCTTTAAAATACCATAGACATCCTCTACGGAGCTGCAGTCCTGATATACTGGCATGGGAATACAGACACGTTATCCCATTCAGACTGCAGGAACCCTGTAATGTCCTGTATTATGTCTAATGATGTGGGAGTCAATTTTCTTACTGTTTTTTAATTTGCTGAATAGTACATAAATCATTTGTCCAGACAATTCAGAGCAAATATTATTTTTCTCTTCTATTTTTTTTTGCTTCATTTTAAGTCACGCTCATCTGTTTATTTTGCTAAATTGCATGAAATGTAATTGTGTTAAAAGCTTGGCTTGTTCTTTGTTCACAGATGTGGCAGTGTTTGAACTTTAATACCTCTAACCAGATTATCGGGCATCATTCTCTCAACAACATTTGGCAACAATTCTCTCTCCTCATTCTGCCTTTAGTTCATCTAACAGCTCAAACCGCAAGCCTATATTTTGTGTCTGTCCACTCACCCCCCTTTCTCTCTCTCTCTCTTTCTCCTGCAGCAAAACCAAGCCTCCCCCCCAGATCTCCCCCAGTAAGTCCAGTGGAGGAGAGTTCTGTGTGGCTGCTGTCTTTGCTGCCTCACGCTCCTGGTACATGACCAACCCCAACATGAAGAGAGAGAAAGGTAGGAGGGCTCGTAAAGGCTTTGTAGCATTATGTTCATCATTAGATCTCACAAGTGCATTAACCACCATCACACTAAAACAGTTTAATTTCGTAAAAAAATCTGAGGGAGAATCGTAAATACCATTGACTTGGACACTTGGTTCTGGGCGTTGACCCCTCTTAGCCCCCTGTGTAGACGCAATATTAAGGTCAGGGAAGTACAAACCCACTCAGTGAGACGGTGGGCGTAATAGACAAAACACTTAGCTAAGCGTTGACCTGTTGACCTCTCTTGTACCTCAGACCAGTCCAGCCGGTCAGTGGTGGAGTCCCTCTACATCCTCAGTTGCTATGGCACCCTGGTGGAACACGTCCTGGAGCCTCGGCCAATCAGCACAGCCCAGAAGATCAGCGATGACACACCCCTGGAGCTCAACACATGTCCACGGGCCTGCTGGAGCCTGGCCAGGTAACTGACCCTTCCTAACATGCACGCACGGGCACACACACAGACACTCAGATTTTCCCGCTATGCTAAGCTGTGGTTCATTTATGAAGAATTACATAGATAGATGGATAGATGGATAGATGGATAGATAGATAGATGGATAGATGGATGGATACTTTATTGATCCCCTTCGTCAAGCAGCTACGAAAAAACACAGGACAGGTGTGAAATGCCAGAACGAAAATAGACAGGCAGTATGAAAAAGTATAAAAATACAAGAAGTCTGGAGTGCAAAAAAGCTATAATGGGTGGATGGCTGAATATTACACTATACATTGTTACAGAGTTTTGAAAAAAAGGTGGAGAAAAAAAGGATACAAATATTGCAAGTTGATATATATATAAATAAGGAGTATTTGCATGGTTAACTATACTATACAGGTCGATGGCAGAGAAATACTTAAATAGCTAAAAGTGCGTATGATATAAGTGAGGGTAATAATAGTTTACTTAATATACAGTCTGGTTAAATGAACAGGTAAGTTAATATTTTGCATGGTTAAATTAGCTGTACAGGTAAATATACAGTTACATTTACAGGTAAGTGAATATTTGCATGGTTACATTAACTGTACAGGTAAATGACAGGAAGAGATACTTACAGTGGGGAGAACAAGTATTTGACACACTGCCGATTTTGCAGGTTTTCCTACTTACAAAGCATGTAAAGGTCTGTAATTTTTATCATAGGTACACTTCAACTGTGAGAGACGGAATCTAAAACAAAAATCCAGAAAATCACATTGTATGATTTTTAAATAATGAATTTGCATTTTATTGCATGACATAAGTATTTGATCACCTACCAACCAGTAAGAATTCCGGCTCTCACAGACCTGTTAGTTTTTCTTTAAGAAGCCCTCCTGTTCTCCACTCATTACCTGTATTAACTGCACCTGTTTGAACTCGTTACCTGTATAAAAGACACCTGTCCACACACTCAATCAAACAGACTCCAACATCTCCACAATGGCCAAGACCAGAGAGCTGTGTAAGGACATCAGGGATAAAATTGTAGACCTGCACAAGGCTGGGATGGGCTACAGGACAATAGGCAAGCAGCTTGGTGAGAAGGCAACAACTGTTGGCGCAATTATTAGAAAATGGAAGAAGTTCAAGATGACGGTCAATCTCCCTCGGTCTGGGGCACCATGCAAGATCTCACCTCGTGGGGCATCAATGATCATGAGGAAGGTGAGGGATCAGCCCAGAACTACACGGCAGGACCTGGTCAATGACCTGAAGAGCTGGGACCACAGTCTCAAAGAAAACCATTAGTAACACACTATGCCGTCATGGATTAAAATCTTGCAGCGCACGCAAGGTCCCCCTGCTCAAGCCAGCGCATGTCCAGGCCCGTCTGAAGTTTGCCAATGACCATCTGGATGATCCAGAGGAGGAATGGGAGAAGGTCATGTGGTCTGATGAGACAAAAATAGAGCTTTTTGGTCTAAACTCCACTCGCCGTGTTTGGAGGAAGAAGAAGGATGAGTACAACCCCAAGAACACCATCCCAACCGTGAAGCATGGAGGTGGAAACATCATTCGACAAAACGGACGACTGCACCGTATTGAGGGGAGGATGGATGAGGCCATGTATCGCGAGATCTTGGCCAACAACCTCCTTCCCTCAGTAAGAGCATTGAAGATGGGTCGTGGCTGGGTCTTCCAGCATGACAATGACCCGAAACACACAGCCAGGGCAACTAAGGAGTGGCTCCGTAAGAAGCATCTCAAGGTCCTGGAGTGGCCTAGCCAGTCTCCAGACCTGAACCCAATAGAAAATCTTTGGAGGGAGCTGAAAGTCCGTATTGCCCAGCGACAGCCCCGAAACCTGAAGGATCTGTATGGAGGAGTGGGCCAAAATCCCTGCTGCAGTGTGTGCAAACCTGGTCAAGAACTACAGGAAACGTATGATCTCTGTAATTGCAAACAAAGGTTTCTGTACCAAATATTAAGTTCTGCTTTTCTGATGTATCAAATACTTATGTCACACAATAAAATGCAACTTAATTACTTAAAAATCATACAATGTGATTTTCTGGATTTTTGTTTTTGATTCCGTCACTCACAGTTGAAGAGTACCTATGATAAAAATTACAGAATTCTACATGCTTTGTAAGTGGGAAAACCTGCAAAATCGGCAGTGTATCAAATACTTGTTCTCCCCACTGTAAATAGCTAAATGTGTGTATGATATAATTTAGGGTAATAATAGTAATTCCCTTAAAATACAGTTCTTAGTGCAGGGTTTAATTACAGATAAATGCACTTATTGCACATTCGATATACTAAAAGCAATGAAAACTGACAAGATACTAATATGCATTCCTGAGTGAATGACTACGTAAATTCAGTCCAAGAATTACTTACAATATTGCACGTGATATGATATAACAACTTTACATGAATATGTATATACAGACCTGAATTAATAAATAAGTCCTGAGTGAATGAGTGATTACAGACCAGAGTTACTCACGGATGGATGCATAATAGTTCAACTAAACTAGGTCCTATCACCCCAACAGTTCCAGGTCTATGTTGCCGGCACCCCGGTGAGGCATTAAATAGTCTAATAGCCACCGGCAGGAAGGACCTCCTGTAGAGCTCTCTGGCACACCGTGGTGGGATCAGTCTGTGACTGAAGGTGCTCCTCTGAGTCATAACCATGGCATGCAGAGGGTGGGTGACGTTGTCCATGATGGCCAGCAGTTTGGCCAGGATCCGTCTCTCCGCCACCTCCAACGTGTCAAGGCTAATCCCCAGAACAGAGCTAGCCTTCCTGATCAGCTTATTTACCCGAGAAGCATCGCCGGTTTTTATGTTGGCGCCCCAGCACACCACAGCAAAAAATGACTGGTAGAAGGTATGCAGTAGTTTACTGCACACGTTGAAGGACCTGAGCCTCCTCAGAAAGTAGAGTCCAGCCTGTTGTCCATATGGACCCCCAGGAACTTGTATGACCCAACCATTTCCACATCCATCCCCTGTATAGGGACTGCAGTCAGTTGGGCCTTGGATCTCCTGAAGTCCACCACCATCTCCTTTGTTTTGCTGATGTTGAGTTGAAGCACAAAGTAATTGATTGTGCTCCTGTACTCCTCCTCCTGCCCACCCCTGATGCACCCTACAATTGCGGAGTTATCCGAGAACTTCTGTAGGTGGCATGTTTCAGAGTTATATCTGAAGTCCAAGGTATAGAGGGTGAACAGGAAGGGGGACAGGACCGTTCCCTGGGGGGCCCCTGTGTTGCTCACTGCCCGTTCTGACACACAGCTCTGTAGTCACACAAATTGTGGCCTACCGGTCAGGTAGTCTGTGACCCAGGAGACTAAGGGTGCTTCCACTTTCATCCTCTTCATCTTCTCACCCAGTAGCAGGGGCTGAATGGTATTGAAGGCACTGGAGAAGTCAAAAAACATGTGTTGTCCAGGTGAGAGTAGGCCTTCTGCAGAAGGTAGAATGCATCATCCACCCCGATGTTGGGCTGATATGCGAACTGCAGGGGGTCCAGTGATGTACACACCAGGGGTCTGAAGTGAGCGAGGACTAACCTTTCCAGGGTCTTCATGATGTGGGATGTTAGCGCTACAGGTCTGAAGTCATTCAGGACAGTGGGGTGCGCCTTCTTGTGCACTGGGACGAGGCAGGATGTTTTCCACAGCACAGGGACCCTTTCCAGGCTCAGGCTAAGGTTGAAGGGTCGCTGGAGTATTCCACACAGTTGGTCAGCACAGACCCTAAGCACCCTTGGGCTGATGCCATCAGGGCCCGCCGCTTTCCACTAATGTAGACTCTCCAGCTCTCTCTTCACTTGGTTTGTGGTGAAAGCCAGCCCGGGGAAGGGGGGTGTTGAGGACCATTCCAGAGGGAGCGGAGGCGGAGGTTGGGAGGGAGTGTGAGATTGTCTCAACAGAGGTGTTGTGAGCAAAGTGGGGGTGGGACAGCCGTGAGGGTGTGGCCTGGGGATCTGGAGGGGTGGTGGACAGGGCCAGTATCGAACCTGTTAAATAATTGGTTCAGCTCATTGGCTCTGTCCTGGGTCCCCTCAGTAATATATTTTTCAGTTATACAATATTATGTAATATTTATATAGCAATGTTTGATTTATACATTAATGTATGTGATGATTTATACAGTAATGCTTGTGATTTATACAGTAGTGGACTACATTGGGAATAGGGCGCCATTTGGGACAGATCCTGAGATGTCTTCTGTAATTGAGTTGTGTGTTTATCTCCTATGTTGTGTTTGGGTGTTACAGGACTCCTCTATGGAATGAGCTGCAGCCTCCCTTCCTCTCCAACCACCCTCTGGTGATGGCCTCCGACCTGGTTCAGTGTTACCAATACCTCCTGGCTGGTTGTAAGTGTTATACACTGTGTGTTTGTGTGTGTGTGTATATGTACTATTTGTACATGTGCACCAAGCTAAATTAGACCGGTGCCAGAGCTGAAGTCTACTGATCTCTATGGGAGATTGTCGTCACATACTGATAGTAGGACCCTTTCAAACATTCTCCATTACTTCCCTGTTCCCTATTAAAACCCTCAGTGGAGATCAGACATCCTTCATTACTTCCCTGTTCCCTATTAAAACCCTCAGTGGAGATCAGACATCCTTCATTACTTCCCTGTTCCCTATTAAAACCCTCAGTGGAGATCAGACATCCTTCGTTACTTCCCTGTTCCCTATTAAAACCCTCAGTGGTAATCAGACATCTCTCCATCACTCCATGTGAGTAGTGCTCTGGCCTCGGGTCCCTTATCACACAAACAATCAGCTTTTCATCCGTTCTGTTCCGTCTGTACGGCACTTTGAATCAAGTCTTTGTCACTGTGTGTCTCTGTGTCAGCATGACAACGCTAACAGCTTAACCAACTCCACTCAACTCATTCAAATGAAGCCAATTAGCCAGCCTCCAAACTCCTCCTAACTCAATAACAAGTACAAAGAGCACCAAGCACTTTAGGTTGACATGTGAAAGGCTGTGGAGGCCTGGAAGTGGAGGGTGACTCTGGGGGGCTGAGGGCACACGGATGGCCACACACTTAATTGATCTTCCGTTATAAGTGTGCGTTGTTGCATTAGCTGCATAATCACAAACATAAATCAGTAATTAGCTCCTGAAGTGCCGTTGGGGCAAATCCCCTTCTCCTCCCGTGTGCCTCTTCTTCTTCTGTCTCCTCTATTCTACGCTAAATTGGCTGCTTCCCAAATGGCACCCTATTCCCTACTTAGTGCATTACTTTTGACTTGAGCCCTATGGTCAACAGTAGTGCACTATAGGGGATAGAATGCCATTTGGGATGCAGACATTCCTCCAATGCTCAGGGCTAAGCGGGTAGGATATTTTCTCAAATTAGTTACTAATAGTAGTTTCTAGTGTCAGAGCGATGAAGTCAAGTTGGTGTGATGGGTTGGGGAGCGGGCATCGGCGCTGGGTTTAGTGTGACTCTGTCCTGCGAGGATGCATAATGGGCAAGACCGAGGGCATAATGATTTAGTCTCAGTGCTCTCTCACATTTAGCTACAATTAGTGATGTCCGAAGTATCACCACCCGCCTCCCCTCGTCTGTCTCCCCCTTGCCCCCATTGCTCCTGCCAGCCGAACAGCACCAACCCTAACGTGCTCACACACCGAGGTCAATACAATATGCACATAATTTGGCATCTTGTACTTCTACCCATTGATTCGCTCCACTCTGCCCCCGGGCGTTTCCTGCATGCCGCTACGGCTCACAGAGCGCCACCTTTCATTCCTCGGCTTCCTCCGCTTTGCACCCGTTCTGTTTCACAACATTGTGCGTCCACTCAGCTCGCCAGGGGATGGCTGGGCAGAGAGGAAGTGATCCAGGGGAGGTAGATCTGACCCGGGGATGCATTATGCTACGCTACACTACAGCCATACAACAGAACACGCACGCACTTTTGGCTCTGTTGGCCTTCTCCAGTGGTGCGTAAAGATCAGGACTTATGGAGGGAGAAGCTTCTGCTCTCCGCCCTGCTCCAATACAAACTACACTATCAGGGTCTAGTTTACATAGTAGATACTACACTATCAGGGTCTAGTTTACATAGTAGATACTACCCCAAACTACACTATCAGGGTCTAGTTTACATAGTAGATACTACCCCAAACGTCAACAACCAGAAGGAGTGAGTGAAAGAGAAAGGGATAGTAAGAAAGAGAAGAATACCGGGACAGAGAGGGAGAGAAATGGAGGAGATGAAAAAGAAGACGCAAAGATATATACGGAGAGAGGGAGGGAGCGATGCATGGGTGGTATGATAAAGATATATACGGAGAGAGGGAGGGAGCGATGCATGGGTGGTATGATAAAGATATATACAGAGAGAGGGAGGGAGCGATGCATGGGTGGTATGATAAAGATATATACAGAGAGAGGGAGGGAGCGATGCATGGGTGGTATGATAAAGATATATACAGAGAGAGGGAGGGAGCGATGCATGGGTGGTATGATAAAGATATATACAGAGAGAGGGAGGGAGCGATGCATGGGTGGTATGATAAAGATATATACAGAGAGAGGGAGGGAGCGATGCATGGGTGGTATGATAAAGATATATACAGAGAGAGGGAGGGAGCGATGCATGGGTGGTATGATAAAGATATATACAGAGAGAGGGAGGGAGCGATGCATGGGTGGTATGATAAATCACGGTCACCTTTAGATCTGCAAATGAGTCTGTGTATTCAGGGACCTAGCTAGGTTCCACAACCTTCTAGAGTATGGGGTTAGAGGGTTTAGATGTTGTGTGATTGACAGCGGCTCCTCTCTCTATATTGGATGACCGGTGTGATTAAAAATGCATGTTGCTGTGGAGGGACGGAGGGATGGAGCTCAGGGTCATGCCAGCCCAGCCGGAGAGGAGCCTCGCAGGCTGGTGATTAAAAGCAGCAGTGGCGCCACTTCATGGTCACTATCTCTACCTGTCCGTCTGCCTACCCCACTGGCACCGCTCTGGGCCCTCTCTGTGCTGGGCCACAGCCGGTTAAAAAGCAACTCCACTACACTGCTAGGGATGATCAGAGACAGAGAGAGAGAGGTGCACACACTCACAGACAGGGACACACTGACAGGGACACACTGACAGGGACACACAGACAGGGACACTCGACACAAAGAGATGATTGGGTAGAAGAGCTGGCCTCATAAAGGCTGTCTCAATCCAGCTTTGATGGCTCAGGGAATCCTCACTGTTATATGGATGGCTCAACCAGCCATTTAGGAGAAACAGAGACCCTTTTCATTCTAAAAGGCCCAACATGAATGAATGGGGCGAATTTGTGTTGCCCTGAGGTGTCGGAGTAGATTTAAACCTGCGGTCGGATCACTTAGAATAACACCACCACACTATAGACAAATGTGAGGCTTTTTTCCTTCCTCATTGGTAGCATTCATTCTAGAGATTCAGGGCATATTTTCCCCCTTTGGTCTTGGCGTTTTTTGAAGCGAGGGGGCTGTATTTACATAGCTGTCTGCCGTGTGTGTTCAGACACCTCTTCCCTGGCCACAAGACTTTGCCGAGGTAAACATGGCGTGAATAATTTACCTCCCTGTTCTTCTGGCTGGCTCCTCTGAGCTCTCTGAATAGGCTGGGCACTTCAGTGGTGGCTGCGCTGGTGCTTTTTGGCCCTGGCCTCCCCCTAGTTTCAAGTTGTGTATGTACAGGCCGATGCAACAACAATAAAAAATAAGAAAAGATAGGAATACGAACATAGTGTTTAGCCCCTAGTGTAGTAACTGTGGCGGCTGGCTGTCTCCTGGGTCTACCACCATGACGACGCGCCACGGCCTTGTCAATAACCGCTAATTGGCTGAGTGAAAGACTTCCGAGGCCGGCGGGAGCTGATCTTTACCGCTGGGCTGTTTGGTAAAGAGAAAGTTGGAAAGGAGGATCAGCCATGGACAAGCACTGTACAAGCAATCCGGCCTTGTCAAATAGTGACATTATCTCAACTGGCCTGCCTAATTGTAAAAAAAATGGCTGCCCAAGTGAGAGAGAGACAGAGGTTAGAGATAGAACGGAAGGGACACACAAGACATCTAGACAATAAGGCTGACCACCACAGAACAGAACTGAACAGATCAGATCATTAGTCCTATCTCTCCCCAGAGATCAGGTCAGCAGTCAGACCTGATCAATACCTTGCCCTGCTTTGTTCTGGGTCTACTCACTATACCTGCTGTTACTGCTACTGGCATCCACCAGACAACTAACTCTGTCTGAAATTGCACCCTATTCTGATATAGAGCACTAGTTTTGACCAGTACACTATATAGGGAATAGGGTGCCATTTTGGGTGTACCCCTGCACTACCTGCTGCTACTGGCCTTGACCAGACCACTCACTGCGTCTCTCCTCTGGTCAGCAGAACTAGACCACTTCCTCAGAACGAGCCCAGGGACACGTTTTAAAAATGTTCCTAAACGATCTTAAAGAGGCTGTGTCTCTGGGATCTATGAGGAAGTGGTGTAGTTCTGCTCAATTAGTCTAAAGACGGACAGTTTTATTGATTATTTAATCAGCACAACAGTTTTCAGCTGTGCTAACATAATTGCAAAAGGGTTTTCTAATGATCAATTAGCCTTTTAAAATGATAAACTTGGATTAGCTAACACAACGTGCCATTGGAACACAGGAGTGAGGGTTGCTGATTTCATGTTAACAAACTATAGTTTTGGCAAGTTGGTTAGGACATCTACTTTGTGAATGACACAAGTAATTATTCTAACAATAGTTTACTGACAGATTATTTCACTTATTCACTATATCACAATTCCAGTGGGTCAGAAGTTTACATACACTAAGTTGACTGTGCTTGGAAAATTCCAGAGAATTATGTTATGGCTTTAGAAGCTTCTGATAGGCTAATTGACATCATTTGAGTCAATTGGAGGTGTACTTGTTGATGTATTTCAAGACCTAACTTCAAACTCAGTAACCTCTTTGCTCGACATCATGGGAAAATCAAAAGAAAATCCCCTCAATCCTATAGAAAATTTGTGGGCAGAACTGAAAAAGCGTGTGTGAGCAAGTTACACCAGTTCTGTCAGGAGGAATGGGCCAAAATTCACCCAACTTGTGGGAAGCTTGTGGAAGGCTTCCCCGAAACGTTTGACCCAAGTTAAACAATTTAAATGCAATGCTACCAAATACTAATTGAGTGTATGTAAACTTCTGATCCACTGGGAATGTGATGAAAGAAATAAAAGATGAAATAAATAATTATCTCTACTATTATTTCACATTCTTAAAATAAAGTGGTGATCCTAACTGACCTAAGACAGGGAATTTTTACTAGGATGAAATGTCAGGAATTGTGAAAAAAACAGAGTTTAAATGTACAGTATTTGGCTAAGGTGTTTGTAAACACCCTAACCCGAGCCAGCCAGCCTGCAACTGGTCCAAAGCATCAATAATTAATTAGGGAATGTCTACTGCCCCCAAGGGTCAGAGAGCAAGAGTAGAGCGGGATGGAGCTAGTGAGGGATAGTGGAAGGAAGGAAGGAAGGAAGGAAGGAAGGAAGGAAGGAAGGAAGGAAGGAAGGAAGGAAGGAAGGAAGGAAGGAAGGAAGGGTAGTGATTTTGTTTAGTAAATAACACAAGCAGGCTTTGTTCTTCTGCCATTAAAGAGCAACATAAGGATCTGGCTATGAACCACACACACCTTCACTCACCCGTCTCTCCAGAGCAGGTGAGAGCAGTGTGTCGCAAGCTTTTAGTAAAACAAAGGCAGCCTCTCCCCAGTGGAAGAGTGTCAGTCGAGGTATTTGTTACAACAGCGCTGTGTGTGTGTGTTGTCAAACCAACAAGCACACCTCCTTAAGAAGCCTCCCTACACCTTCTCTAGGCACGAGAGACCCAGAGAAAATGCGAGAGAGCAAGTGCGAGAAAAAGCGAGTTACGGGGCGAAAGAGACAGCAACGCCTTGTGCGCTCCAGATGAGAACTTGACAACTTTATTAGTAATTCCTGCATTAAACAAATTCACCACGGACTGGGGTGCTAGACCCTGAGGTGCCAGGAGAAAAGACTGATTCTAGACATTAAGCTTCATTCTCCACACCTGCTTATTCAAGCCTGCAACTTCTCCATCTGTCTGGGTGCCTCTCTGCCTGTGCCGCTGACGGGCCTCACACACCCACACGAGCACGTACACATGTTCTCTCTCACTCACACTTACACATGCTCCTTCACACACTCAGGCACACATATGCCCTTTTGCTCTCTTTCCTCCCCTGTCTCTCTACTTCCCTGAGTGTCAGAGACACAAACCAACAGGAACAACTCTAGCTCGTTCTGTCTGTCTGTCTGTCTGTCTGTCTGTCTGTCTGTCTGTCTGTCTGTCTGTCTGTCTGTCTGTCTGTCTCTCTCTCTCTCTCGCTCGCTCGCTCGCTCGCTCGCTCTAACAAACACTATCTCCCTCTCTCTCTCTGTGTTCACAGTGGTGCCCCCTGGGAGCCCTGGCCCTATCACGCGCCACGAGTCTTACGACAGCCTGACGTCGGACCACAGCGGACAGGAGGACGAGGAGTGGCTCTCACAGGTGATACTGACACTGCCTGGTGGGCACCTCTGAGTGATAATGAAGTGATGAAACACACCAGCACTAACATGCCTGATTCAGGTAATCTAAAGGGTTGATGCTTAGTTACTGGTAGATCAGGTTTATTAGTGCTGGGCTAGAACAAAAATGTGCACCTTCTGGGGTCCACCAGGAATGGATTGAGAAATGGGTTGAGAAACCCTCTCAATCTATAGCAACATCCAAGTATTTGCATCATCTGCACTTCAAATGTCCTATGATGAGAGGGACAGTCACCCCTTCAAATCGCCCAGCAAACTCTTTATATTCTCTCCTAAAGGACTTCTCCTGGGCACCAGCTGGTAGGTGGGTCATTCCACGAAATGAGTGCCTTTTGCGTCCCTTTGATATTTTAAGCAGAAATTGTACCCAAATAATGAATTTTAAAAGCCTGTTATACTAAATTAAGTGCCCTTTAATATATTGTAGACCACTTGGAAAATTCTATAAATCTGATTTTAATATGAATAAAGACTTGTTAAAGTTCCCAGATTCAGCATTTTGACATGTCCCTCTGTGCATCCGCTGTGACTTCTAGGATGATTTTAACCCACTTAACCCTAACATTTCTAAAAGTTTTCACCATCATTGTAAAGCCCTAGTTCTTTTGTTTATTTGACAAAATAATTTCTTAAGATTAAATAAATAATAATGTTATTAGTGATTCATTTTAAGGTAAAAAAAAAAAGGTAAATCCTGTTACAGGAACTGAACTATTGTTTTAATATGGGGAAACTATTCCTTAAAAAAATATTATAATGTGAAGGCAGGTGAGCTGGTTTTACTCTCTGGCAATTTTCTTTTGTTTTTTGGTGGAAAACTAAATGGGTCAGGCATAACATGTCAACCCTGTTACCCATAGATAGATAGACAGACTAGAAACGTTTCTTGTGAAGCTTGCATTCAATTGCTACTCCCTGTTGCACACAACAAGCTTCCATTCCCTCTGTCACGAGGGGATTTATGGCTGATTTAATATGAAATCATCAACCTTGTTACGGGTCAACCCTGTTACTTTATTTGGCACTTAATAGACACTTACTATAGTAATTTTTGTATTTAACCTCTTGAGATGGGAAAAAGTGTTTTTTTTTTATTAAGTTGAACATGTGCTCTTTATGACAGAATGTGAACATTTGTTGAAGTCAAACAGTTTTTTGGACCCAGGAATAAGTGGCTCTTGACTCTTGGATTCCTTTGTCTTTGTCCAGGGGTGCATGATGCCACTATTACAGCATGAAATAAGATGACATTTTAATCAAATACCAAATAGTGGGCTTTTTGGCACTGAGTACTGCTGTGAGATGTGGTTTGGAGGGATATGCAGTATGGTTGGGATATATAATGTTACAGATAGATAAGTTGTATAGTGATATGACCCCACTCTCTTCAGCTTGATTAACCCTTCACTCCCTCATGTCTGAAGCCTGAAGCCTGATATCTACAGGTAACCATCACATTTCCTCCATCAATAATTTCTTGCCGTATAATGGTTTGGGGTAAATGTATCCCACTTAGTCCGTGGTTTCACTGTTGTTAGTAGCCACTATGATAGTGTTGCCGGGAGCCAAACCAACTACCATCTGTCTACCATCTCCTGCACCAAAATTACTGAAGCTTGGTCGGATTTATGCTTGCACTGTGCTATTATTAGCCAGGTGAAGTCTTTGTTAATGGAGGTCGGCAGCCAGGCCACTAGGGGGAGTTGTGCTGTTTTGATAAGGTAGAGCTTTCAATCATTGGAGTGGATGAGGCTCCTCAACATGGCACTCTCACTTGTCCTCCAGTTTATCCCAACACACTTATCTCGTCGCCCTTCAAATTCAAATCTGAAACGGCACTGGAAGACAGAACAATGGTCTTCATCCATTCTAGAAACAAGCCTTCTAAGTTCACACTGTCAGTTTCTTTCTGTTCTGTACAATAGCCTGGAGGATAAATGCTGTAACATGTATAGTATGATGATAATGGCTAGATTAAGTTAGAGCACCACTGTCTTGTGGATGTCATTAAATCATATCCCTTCATTAGATTATCAGCGGTGTTCAGAATCAGATGGATCTGCAGGTTTCTAATGCAGAGCCACATTGTGACCTTTGGTGTGTGCCGTCCGTCTGGGCTCTGTATGTAGCGCGACTCAGGAGACATTGGTTGTGTCTCAAATGGCCCCCTATTCCCTTTATAGTGCACTGCTTTTGACCAGGGCCCATAGGGGCCTTTTGGGACACAGATTTGGTGTGTAATAGTGTAAGTGGCTCTCAGCTCTCAGGTCCATCAGATGACAAAAATGCCTGAAGCAGCCCCACAGATTCCACCTTATCCTCCTGGTTTCAATACCACTCCATCAAGTCATCAAGTCTGGCTCTGACATTCATGACACATGACATCTATTGGGTTAATGCAGTTCCTACCTCTGGAGACTGGACTATAATTCTCTCCCCCCTCCACCTCCTGTCTTATACAATGACTTCATATTGGACTTCATTCATATCAGACGTCCCTAAGCTGTTATATCAACAGTCCTTTGGTGGTTCTGTGAGCTGTACACAACCCTGTGATAACTCGTATTGTCAGGTGCAGTATGTCTGGATAGGGCGCGACAGACAGACAGGAGGGCAGAGTAGGGGCCAACATCTGGACCTGCGCCCGACACTGAAGAGAGCCATGGCATCTGTTTATCCCTGGGGCTGGGCGACACTGATGGTGTTAACTGGCGAGTACACACACACACTGAAATCTCCCTTTATCTGTGGCCTGATTTACACAGCTGTGCCAAACCACGTATCACACACACATCATGGATGTATTACGAGACCCAGTCTTGGTTCTTTCACAGCCAAATGGACATGAGAGAGAGGGGGACAGAGAGTGTGAAGGAGGAGAGTCTGTGTTAAATAAACAGAAGACTGAAGGATTGAGAGGAGCTCTTAATGGCTGTATCACAACCGGCCGTGATTGGGAGTCCCATAGGGCGGCGCACAATTGGCCCAGCGTCGTCCGAGTTTGGCCGGTGTAGGCCGTCATTGTAAATAAGAATTAGTTCTTAACTGACTTGCCTAGTTAAATAAACATTTATTTATTTTTAAAGAAGAGAAAGAAAGTTGGAGAGGAAAAGAGGGAGAGAAAAGAAGAGATTGGGCGTAAAGAGAGAATGTGAAAGCTAGTTCTGTCCTCTCCTCCTCTCCCCCAACCATCTAGTGTAACATTACTGACAGACCTCTCTGGAGTCTGCCACTCTGTCATGTTAATGGCCATCATGCCATCACTCGGGGGACAGACGCTGCAGAGAGCTGTTCCTGAGCCTTAACGGCCACAGTGGCATATCTCCGAAATGATGATGCTAATGTGGCTCTGATGCTCATCCTCTAATCTGTCTCCCTCATTTCCTCTTTCCCTAACGCACGCCGCCCGCAAGCTCACTGTGACTAGTAGTAGTAGTAGTTATTTTATTAGTCCCAAATGGGAAACTGGTTTGCAGCAGTTTGTACACAAACAGTACCAGTATTTTTAGTTTAACCTAATGAAACAAAGATAACCGCACTATCCATTCCAGTGGTTTTATGTTGCTAGCATGCTAATGCTAACCCCTACCAGGTGGAGATAGTGACCCACACAGGGCCTCACCGTCGGCTGTGGATGGGTCCTCAGTTCCAGTTTAAGACCATCCACCCATCTGGTCAGACTACGGTCATCTCCTCCTCTTCCTCCGTGCTGCAGTCCCAGGGCCCCAGCGACATTCAACAGCCTCTGTTAGACTTCGACACTGACGACCTGGACCTACACAGTCTCAGGTAGGTAGACAATCATGTTGACATGGCTGAACAGGTCTCTCTTGCAAAAATATGATTTTATCTCAATGATACTATTATATGTACTTTATAAATAACATGAAATCTGCAAATAAATGCTGCATAACTGCAGTTAAATAAACACGTAGGTAACATTCCATTTCTGTGTGTGTAGGATCCAGCCGGTGCGTTCTGAGCCGGTCAGCATGCCTGGTTCCTCTCGGCTGGTGGCTGAACGGAGGGGACAGGGGACGGTCATTGATACAGGATCAGGTAGGAGCCATGGCTACTATATACTATACTGTCTGGAAATATGTATATCTGTGGTATGGGACTGTGTACAGATGTCTGTACCTGGTTCAATACAGAGGGTGTCTGTATACACATGTACACACGCACACACACACACGCACACACACACACGTAAATGCAAGACCCATGACCTGTGTCAACTGTTGTTGACCCTTATTCATAATAATCATAACGTTTTGGCTGTGGGCCTAGCATACACCCAAGCCTTTGTATTCCTCTCCAGACACATAACCACATTAACCCCTTAAAACCAGCCACATAATGACCAACATGATAATCTAGTCTGACTTTTCACAGTATCCATGCCAGAAATAGCCTTAGTGATAACCATAATCATTATCCTGCATTGTGATTGGATGAGTGGACCTAATGTAGACCTTTCTGGCCTCATCTATGTATTAGATTAGATTGATCTGCTTTAAAAATTGTATTTTTTTACGTTTGGCCTTTTCTTCATCCTGTTATGATGTTAGGGTTTAATCCAATCATGTTGAGATGAAAGCCGGCACATACAGTGAGTGTTGTTCTCTAGGGGATATTGCTGTTATACTGATCTTGTGAGAATCCCAATTGGATTTAATGCTATTGTTTTTATGTCATTGTGAAGCCACCATTAGGATCAATGTGACTGGTATGATGTTGTGGTATTTCTGCCGTGTGTTCAGTATGGTCTTATGATCCGGTGATTTAGCCGATTGATAGTAAAAGGTACAGTAACCTAGCCTTGTTTGTTTTTATTACCACTGTATCTTCGGTTGGAGCACAAGGCCCTGTTTTGACGGGGTATCTCACTCCCTTTCACCAAAAACCCAAACCAAAATCATCAACAAAGTACATTCTTACCTGGTTTGAACCAGGAAGGCTCTCCCTCCCTCCCTCCCTCCCTCCCTCCCTCCCTCCCTCCCTCCCTCTCTACTTGTTGTCTGGAGGACTGAAGGAGGAGGAGAGGCGGTAGAAGAAGAGAGGAGAGATGAGGAAGGGAGAGGAGAGATGAGGAAGGGAGAGAGGAGGAGGGTAGTGATGGTTATCAGTCACAGCTCTCTGGCCTACCACCGGTGTGGCGCCTCGTCTTATCACACACACACATCTCCTTTCTCTTACCTTCAAAAGGGCAAGTGTGTTTGTGTGTGTGTGCTTTTTTGCCATGGATTAGTGCCGTTTTTGTGTTTTTTGCAGCTGATGTAGCCAGCAACTTGTTATTTGTATAAGTGCTTAGTGGCGTTAACATTCATCATACAGTAAGTTAGTTCCACTGTAGAGACTCTTCCAGTCATTGGGAGTCATAGACAGTCTCCCCAGTGTCTGTGTCTGGGATGTTATCTCTGTATATGCTGTATCCTACAGTACACACTACTAAGACATTCCCCAGGGGTTTAGGACTGGGTCACACACACACACACATACACACGTCTTTATGGGCAGGGAGGAGGGAAGTGGAAGCTCTACAGCCAATGTCTCGCTTTTCCCTCCTAAACATAATCAATGGGACCTGCAGCCACCATTAGCAATACTGTCTATCTGTCAATACTGTCTATCTGTCAATACTGTCTATCTGGTCCCCAAGAGTCACTATGAGGGGGAGGCTGTTTGTGTGTGTGTTGACTACGTGAGCGTCCTGGTAGACTACACAGGAGCGTTTTGTGGTACGGTAGGGCCAAAGAAACAATGCTAGAGGACACAAACAAAGACAGCTGTTCATCTTCTCTGTGCTGATAACTCTCTGACAGGGATCACAGCGTCCCTACAGTCTGGACAGGTAGTTGTTTTGTTATGACTCGGTGAAGAAAACACCCTGCTCCTTTAGCCCCCCCTCCCTGCGCACACTTGTGTGTTTCGGGCTGGCGTGACTTTTATCGGAAGCCAGGGATCTAACTCGTTTTGTTTCTGGCGACTGAGCGCGGAGGGAGAAAGAATATGCAGGCGTGTTATGAGTCAGTTATCGTGTTCTTTTTTCTTCTTTTGGTGTGTCCTCTTGATAGGAGGAGCAGGAGACATACACAGCACCAAAGACACTTAGTGAACGCTACTGCTGTTAGGCATTAAAGAGTGTGTGTGTGTTTAGTCCATTAAACAGAGACAGTTGATCTCTATGGTCTAATCAGTGTTGGATCAGTAGCTAACAGCCATTAGAGAGACGAGAACCCCTGAGACACTCTACCTGACACTCCGCATTATCACAGCTTACACTGCTGCCCCTCAGAGAGAGAGAGAGAGAGAGAGAGAGAGAGAGAGAGAGAGAGAGAGAGAGAGAGAGAGAGAGAGAGAGAGAGAGAGAGAGAGAGAGAGAGAGAGAGAGAGAGAGAGAGAGAGAGAGAGAGAGAGAGAGAGAGAGAGAGAGACCTGCAGAGTGCAGCCCCTCAGTGTCATGTAGCCCCCAGGGTAGGAGGGGGTTTCCCCAGCTATTGTAGTGAGAGGTGGAGGGATGGAAGGGAGGATGAGTGAGTCCCTTCATAGCTGAATGGTCCTAGGAAGGTAGACAGGCACCTGCACACACACAGTAACTGATCCTTAACCCTACACCCCACAATTACCTGACCAGCCATAAAGGCCTCCTGTGTGTGGAGAGATAGTGGCCACATTCACAGCTCTACTATTATGCCATATGATCTCTTCCTTTAAGGAAATGGGGGGGAATATCTTTATTTCATTTCCTGTGACCTCACTCCCTCCTCTTTCCACCCTTCCTTTCCCCATCCCCTCTTCTTTCTATCCTCCCATCAATGGGGTCCTTGTCACCTGTCCCCTCTGCTCTTTAAGGGTTTCAATTCTTCCGGTGACCTGGGGTTTGCCAAGACAATAAGTTGAGGTGGCACCGCCCGGGGGCACCAGTTCTAACAGAGATCTTCTTTGTCATCACACCCCTGTAATCAGCCAGCGGTAGATACCATTCTTATCACCACACCGCTTTGTCTGACAGAGAGAGAGAGAGAGAGAGAGAGAGAGAGAGAGAGAGAGAGAGAGAGAGAGAGAGAGAGAGAGAGAGAGAGAGAGAGAGTTAGAGTAAAAGACAGAGTGCAAGAGAGGGGGGAGGAAAGGAGAGGGTGAGAGCGACACGAAGGCCTGGCTTTTCTATCCCCACCACTATCTCTCCCTCCCTCCGTCCGTCCGTCTGTCTCTGTATTCCTTTTATTCCTCTGTGTATGACATTGATTAGTGTGTGCTGATGATGACTGTTGTGGGGGGGATTGTGGGTTTGTCACGTACAGTGCATTCGGAAAGTATTCAGACCCCTTGACTTTTTCCACATTTGGCAAACTCCAAGCGGGCTGTCATGTGCCTTTTACTGAAGAGTGGCTTCTGTCTGGCCACTCTACCATAAAGGCCTGATTGGTGGAGTGCTGCAGAGATGGTTGTCCTTCTGGAAGGTTCTCCCATCTCCATAGATGAACTGTCAGAGTGACCATCGGGTTCTTGGTCACCTACCTGACCAAGGCCCTTCTCCCCCGATTGCTCAGTTTGGCCGGGTGGCTAGCTCTAGGAAGAGTCTTGGTGGTTCCAAACGTCTTCCATTTAAGAATGATGGAGGCCACTGTGTTCTTGGGGACTTCCAATGCTACAGAAATGTTTTGGTACCCTTCCCCAGATCTGTGCCTCGACACAATCCTGTCTCGTAGCTCTACGGACAATTCCTTCGACCTCATGGCTTGGTTTTTGCTCTGACATGCACTGTCAACTGTGACACATTATATAGACAGGTGTGTGCCTTTCCAAATCATGTCTCCATTCAAGACAGGTGTGTGCCTTTCCAAATCATGTCTCCATTCAAGTTGTAGAAACATCTCAAGGATGATCAATAGAAACAGGATGCACCTGAGCTCAATTTCGATTCTCATAGGAAAGGGTCTGAATAATAGAAGATATTCATCTTTTGTAAAATTTCTAAAAACCTGTTTTTGCTTTGTCATTATGTGGTATTTTGTTATTTAATCCATTTTAGATGGAAAATGAGAAAGCAGTCACAAGGAAGAGAGGGAGCGAGAAATGGATAGAAACAGAGGGGTAAACTCACTTCGGTCTCCCAATGTGGGGATGCTCAGACACTAGTTTATCTTCTTTCTTTCTGTATCACTCTCGCTCTTTTTCTAGTTTCTCCCTGTCTCTCTGTCTCTCTTTCTATTTCCATCTAGCAAAATCCAACATTTTCTTTTCAGCCCAGTTGAAGTTAAAATGTGGGGGAACATCGCCCCACCTAAATAATTGGAGGATAAACTTTGCTATTTGTAGTCTATTCACAAACCCCAGATGGCACAATGGTTGTTTTGTCATTCTTTTGGTCTCCTGATGGTTTTGTCCTTGTGCGGGTGGAGTTAAAATTAGGAGCTGTTGAGGGATGGCAAAGGGGAAGTCACAGTGTCATAGAATGGTCAGGTGAAGACTGCCTACCCCCTCATCTTTCTTCCCTCCACTCCTCTCCCGCCTTCCCTGCCATGTCTTTCCCTCCCTCCCTCCCTCCCTCCCTCCCTCCCTCCCTCCCTCCCTCCCTCCATCCCTCCCTCCCTCCCTCCCTCCCTCCCTCCCTCCCTCCCTCCCTCCTTCCCCTGGTCGGTCAGCCCCAGGCCTCAGTGTCCAGGTGTGGAGGTGCAGCAGGTCATTTCCTTTGCAGGTGAGCTTGTGTGTGTGTGTGTGTGTGTGTGTGTGTGTGTGTGTGTGTGTGTGTGTGTGTGTGTGTGTGTGTGTGTGTGTGTGTGTGTGTGTGTGTGTGTGTGTTAGATGATATCTGCTCACCTGGTCCACCCCAACCACAGAGGCAGTCTTTGTATATTCATTGTAGTGGGCAACACACACACCCCTCCAACCAAGTCACCTTCCAGCTAACGGATACAGATGACAACAGCCAGGCAGAAAAAGTGGGCGGGTGTTTGAGAGCGGGCAAGAGGGAGAGAGAAAGTGTGTGTGTGTGTGTCTTAGGGTTGCATATATATTTAACACATCATATGGAGAATTGCAAATGATTAAATCCTTCCAATAGAAATAAAAAAAAAACAATTTAGTTACGAATTGAACTTTAATTAAATGAGTTGACTCTTCACATGGGATGAACAACAAAATAAAGGGGATATTGAATGATCCCCAATGATCCATCGCATCTACCAAAAACGTTTTCAACATACATCTGTAAAATGATAGTCTAGAAGCTAAAGCTTTGGTTGTCTTCCTCTCAGGCTTCCATGTCTTTTCCCTGGACCTCCTCAATGTCCACCTCTTGAACATCAGACTCTGAGGCCTCTTCTTCACTGTCACTTTCCAACCTGGTTGAGGATGGCTCGTTGTCCAATTTTTCAACCATTGTATTGGCCAGCTTGTTGCGTGCTTTGGTGTGTGTGTTCCCAAACAAGGACCAGTTACGCTCTGAGGCGGCTGATGTTGGTGGGATTTGGAGGATGATGGAGGCAACAGGGGAAAGAGCCTCAGATCCACAAAGTCCCTTCCACCAGGTGGCTGATGAGATATGTTGGCACGACTGCCATATTGCATCTCCATCCCAAAGCCCTTGCTTGGAAGTGTACTTCGCCAGACTGCCAAGAACCTTGCCCTCATCCAGGCCAAGGTGGCGAGACACGGTAGTGATGACACCATAGGCCTTGTTGATCTCTGCACCAGACAGGATGCTCTTGCCAGCATACTTGGGGTCCAACATGTACGCTGCGGCGTGTATGGGCTTCAGGCAGAAGTCTTCACGCTTTTTGATGTATTTCAGAACTGCAGTCTCCTCTGCTTGGAGCAACAGTGAAGTGGGCAGGGCAGTATGGATTTCTTCTTTTACATCTGCAAGCAGAGTCTGAACATCAGACAGGATGGCATTGTCTCCCTTAATCCGTGCAATGGCTACTGCTATAGGTTTCAGTAGTTTAAGGCTGCTTACCTCTCTCCCAAAATTCATCATCCAGGAGGGTCCTCTTGATGGGGCTGTCCATATCGACAGACTATGATATGGCCATTTCTTGGAGAGACTCCTTCTCCTCCAGGAGACTGTCAAACTTGATGACAACACCTCACCAATGGGTGTTGCTGGGCAGCTTCTATGTGGTGCTCTTATTCCTCTCACTTTGCTTGGTGAGATAGATTGCTGCTATAACTTGATGACCCTTCACATACCTAACCATTTCCTTGGCTCTCTTGTAGAGTGTATCCATTGTTTTCAGTGCCATGATGTCCTTGAGGAGCAGATTCAATGCATGAGCAGCACAGCCAATGGGTGTGATGTGAGGGTAGGACTCCTCCACTTTAGACCAAGCAGCCTTCATGTTCGTAGCATTGTCTGTCACCAGTGCAAATACCTTCTGTGGTCCAAGGTCATTGATGACTGCCTTCAGCTCATCTGCAATGTTGAGACCGGTGTGTCTGTTGTCCCTTGTGTCTGTGCTCTTGTAGAATACTGGTTGAGGGGTGGAGATGATGTAGTTAATTATTCCTTGCCCACGAACATTCGACCACCCATCAGAGATGATTGCAATACAGTCTGCTTTCTCTATGACAGGCTCAAGCAAGCTAAAACCCAGATGGTAGCAAAAACTAACTAGCAGAAATTGTTAACAAGTTAAAAATTATTTAAACACACTTTGCTGTATGCTACTATCAGCATTGTAATCAAAGCTTACCAGAAAGCATGTAGTCCAGTGTAGTAGTGTGGGTTCAATAGCATCTCATTAGTGTGCAAGATCTTGAGAATCAGCTGCACATGTGATGGAAGAAAATCTGGAAATTTACCGGAAAGTTTCCGACCCTTTGCAACCCCAGTATGACTACATTGTGTGTGTGTGTGTGTCTGCATTGTGTGTGTGTGTGTGTCTGCATTGTGTGTGTGTGTCTGCATTGTGTGTGTGTGTCTGCATTGTGTGTGTGTGTGTGTGTGCATTGTGTGTGTGTGTGTGTCTGCATTGTGTGTGTGTGTGTGTCTGCATTGTGTGTGTGTGTCTGCATTGTGTGTGTGTGTGTCTGCATTGTGTGTGTGTGTGTCTGCATTGTGTGTGTGTGTGTCAGCATTGTGTGTGAAGAGTTTGCAGCCTTTCTCTCCTCACCTGGGCATTAGATCCCACAACAGTTTACTGCAGTGTGTTTCCAATCACTGGAGGAACGTGAAAAATGTCCGCTTGGGAATTCCACACTGGCTTCGGGAGGTGTGTGTGTGTGTGTGTGTGTGTGTGTGTGTGTGTGTGTGTGTGCGCGCGGCCATAGGTAGAGAAGTATGAAGAGAAATAAATAAAAAGAGAGAGAGAGAGAGATGGAGAGAGACAACGAAAGGACATGCTCCTCCAGAGTCAGCCTCATCAGCAGTAGTGGAATTTGCGTGGAAATGAAAGAAAGAAAGAAAGAAAGAAAGCGAGAGGGAGTGACAGAACGTGCACACCTCTCTGATGTGATGTCCACTGGTTCTGTCAGCGCCTGTGCTGCTTCCCAGCTTCTTCACTGTCGGCCCAAAACCAACCTGACACTTTTCTTAGTGAGCTCTTTCTTTGTCCTTTTCTTCAGTCTTGAATTTGTAGTAATATGCAGTTGTGTTTGTGTGTGTGGTCTGTGATGTGTCATGAAGTTTTCTATGTTTGTAAAAGTGCAGAAAGTGCAGGTTTATGCAGGTATACTGCAGGTGTCTGTGTTTTTCCATGTTTTTGTATGCGTGCCTCTTGTGCTGTCCATCGCTGTCTCTTGAATGCCTCCCCTCTCTCTTCTTCCTGTCTCTCCTCCACTTCACTTCTCTCTTTCTCTCTCTGTCTCTCTCTCTCTGTCTCTCTCTCTCTCTCTCTCTTTTGTTATCAGTAGCGCAGGAAGCTCAAGTTATCACATTCCAGCAGCACACAGCTTAAGTAAGAACCATTAATTTGACGACAGCAGAACAGGACCAAATGTGAACGTCTCTCTCTTTTGATTTGAACTCTTTCCCAGATCCTTATCAATTTAATTTAGACCTCATTGTCTAGGAGGAGGGGAAAGAAGAGGAGGAGTAGAGAGAGAGGCTGGGAAACATCAAGCCATACACATGTTCACAGGCCAGCCTTTTCCCTAGGCCTTTTTTTGGGTTACCTCTAATGTTGTGTTTTGTGTCATAATAGAAGAAATGCTTTTATTAATATTCATCTGTGTTTTTGTTTAGTGTGCGTGTGCATTCCCTTAACCCCATTTTCCTCATATATAATAACACGCACGCAAGCACGCGCGCACACACACACCCCAGTGCGTAACACCATCTAAATTAATTCAGAAGTTCAGCTCTCCCCAGGCTAGAGGGCTGCTGCCAGAGCACAGCTCTCTCCAATATTCCCCAAAATAACCCAGACCAGCCAGGCTTATGAATCACAAACCTGTACCGTGTGTGTTTAAATTCATACACACAGGCTGTACTACCCTCATGTGAGAGCGGAAATGTATTCCGAACTGTTAAACACACAAAGAACACCCCTCCACACACACACATACTGACACACAAGCTCCCTCCTGAGAACATGTGTTTTCAATGAAGGCTTGACTGTAAGGCTGTGAGGCCTGGTCAGACTATATGAAGTCATGTATACTACCATACTGCCCTGCGCATACTGTTTATATTAATGCCTCTCTATATGGAGTGGGGAGATGTGTGTATTGTGTGTGCTTGTAGCGTGGGCTTGCATAGAAGCATTCCGGGACCACTGTGTGTGTGTGGATGTGTGTTGTTGTGTGTGCATGTGGAGTGCTTTATTTCACTCAGCCCTATAGTCGTACTCCATAAGAGTAGGTTCAGTAGTCGACACCAGCTCTGCTCTGTGTTGCCCTGCTCCTATTAAAACTAACCCTTTGATCTGGCCTATACACAGCCCACCATTGGGATGAACAGTGAACACTGCCCCATGGGGGTTACAAACACACTTTATGCAATTATCCAGCAGCAGAGATGAGGGGGAGAGACAGGAGGCGCCGGGAAGGTGCCTGGCTGTGGTGCGTGTGTATTTTCTCTGGCAGCTAGTCCTGGCATTTCAACCCCCCCCCCCCCCGGTGTTCCCACTCTCCTAATTGGGGCTTCCCTGTGTGTGTGTGCATTTATTTTTGCTCAGAGTGCTAATACTGTATAACAAGCACCCCAAACCCTCAAGGTCCCCGATTATCCCTAAGGTCGCTCTTACAGCCTCTGGGAGTAAGAGGCTACTGGAGCTAACTACACCATTAAAGCCTATGGCAGAAAGAGCTAGGCTGGCTAACTGAGTAGCCTTTAACCATCCTGCCCCACTGGTCAGCGCTACATAATTCACTAAATGAACAACACACACAGGCTAGTGTCTAAGCTTCACAGCAAATACCGATCGCACATAGCACAGGGACTAGTCACACAAAGTGTATCAGGGTTTTAACTCGCTGCTGGTAATTGTCTCCCATCTTCTTGTATTCATGGTTTGGGCCAAGAGAAGACTCAGGATCTTAACTTGAGATGCTGAAGTTTATGTGAAAGTTGCATTTACCAGCACACTAGTTAGGATTCATATTTTTAGACTGGGTGTATTAGTAGTATGAGTGAAGACCTTTCAGTCAGTGTGTTAAACTGACCCGAGGACAGATTCCCAGAGCAGCAGCTTTGTAATAAGGCCTAATAAACACACAGTACCTAATGAAGCATCTCAACTCATTTAGACAAATTAGGAACACATGTTGTCCTCTTGTAGACACACACCCCTCCTCTTCTACAGGAAAGCTGGGAGGAAAAATAGACCTACAGTAAACATCTTTCTTTTCTTTCATCTGATCTTTTCTCTCCCTCTACTCCTCTCTTTCTCTCCTTCTCTCATTCTCTGTCTCTTCCTCCTTATATGACCCCCCCTGTAATCCAGTGTAAGTGTAGCTAACCCAAACACAGTCTTGTGTTTAGACACTCAGTCTGAGACAGTCCACAGCTTGGGAAAATCCCTGGCCAGACCAGGAAAACTGGGAAAACCAGGATACAATTGGGCACTTATGGAGCCTAAACGATTTCCTCCTTCTCTTCCTGGCCAGCCGTTCTGCTCCCAACGTTCTACTGGGAAAACCAAACGGAGCCATTTGGAACGCCCAAAATTGCATCCGGGAAAAGGTTTATGTAACACACACACACACACACTTTTTCTGTCAAATAAGTGATTATCCGTGTAACCTTGAACTCTAACAGTAAACAGTGTTCTCTTTTCTCAGTCATTAGTGGTCTTAGGTAGGCTACACTGTTGGCATGGCTGAGCTCTATGTCACTAGTTTAGTATTTGGCAGGGTTAAGGTATTTGGAGAATACTCTGGTTAAAGTAGGTAGCCTAGTGGTTAGGGTGTTGGGCCAGTAACCGAAAGGTTGCTGGATCGAATCCTCGAGTTGACAAGGTAAATCATCTGTCGTTCTGCCCCTGAACAAGGCAGTTAACCCACTGTTCCCCGGTAGGCCGTCATTGTAAATAAGAATTTAATTTGTTCTTATCTGACTTGCCTAGTTAAAAACACCCCAAAACATAGTAAAGCCTATGCTGTAAAGTCTCTAGTGAAAAGAGCACACATACACAAGCCAGCCCCTCCTACACTGACCCATTAATGTAAACACTGCGCCCTACTAATTATTTTATTTTGGCGTCTCGTTCAATAGTCAACCTCTGACATTTTGATGTGGTTGGCTAGGTAACATGAACCTCTTTTCCTCGCAGAAACTATGGCAGCCAAGGTATTTAAAGTCCCCCCCCAACCCTCCACCTCACCATGAATTACTGAGACATTAGTTAAAAAAAAGCAGAAAAAGACAGAGAAACGAGAGAGTAGTCCAGGGGTGTAAGAGTATATTTAAATGAGGCAGGGATAAGTCATCAGACAGTTCTACTGTGCTGGCGTTGACTCCTTTCCATCCAGGGCCTGGTTACAGTAGCAGAGTCCTTATAAAGTTACATTGAACCTGTAAAATCAATGTTATGGAGTTACAAACGAGCCTTAAAACAAGAAATTAACTAGGGGAAAGGATCTGAGATCTTGTAAAGTCTTTTAATAAGATGGACATAAAACTAAACAGTGATAAATTAGTTGAACTCATGGTCAGACTTTCCTTTTCGCTCTCTGTTTCTCTTTCTAATCTTTACTTGATTTCTCTCTCCCAGTTGTGTATTTTTAGCCTGCTTTATGTCTTGCCCCTTGCTAAAACTCCTGGCTCTAGTTATCATTCAATTGATAGAAGGTAGCCTTTCAACATGGTATCAGTCAGTAAGTCAGTCACCTCTCATAGTAGGAAATAGACTCTACTGTATAGCATCTGTGTAGCATTCGGCCGTTTTCTCCCATCGCTGATTCATCTGTTCTAACTATTCCCAGGAGGAGAGAGGTGTTGGGTAACTTACTGTAACAGGGAAGGAGGGAGGGGGAGAGGGGCGGGGAGAGAGGGATGGATGCAGGAACGGATATAGAGAGAGAAGTCGTGGGAATGTGGAGGAATGACTCGGCTTTTGTTTTCTTTAAACAGCTCGTTCGTACATCACAGTCTTCAGACGCAGGCAGAAGACCTCTTTCTTCTCCTTCCTCTTCTCCTTCCTCCCCTGGCTTTGGATCGTTTGCTAGTTGCGCCAGAGTGGCAGTCCTGTCACGAACATGTTTGTGTGTGGTGTGTACATATGTGTGTGTGTGTGTGTGAGTACTTCTCTTTTTTGTGGCGTCTATCTCTCTGCAGTCTTTCTCTCTCTCCAACAGACATCTGGAAACAGGCATGTTTGCAGTCGACAGCCCTGCACTTTGACTTGATTATATTATCTTGGTAAAAGTGTGCATGTGTGTCAGAGTAAGCCTAGCATCCCTCAAGTACTCTGTTTTGTGTTTGCGTATGTGTGTGTGCTTTCCTGCAAGGGGTCAAGTGGCGATTGCCGATGTTGTCTGGTCTAAACACATGTTTAGAAGCAGGGCAGATCAGAGCCCACTGGACGTTTGGCAACCATTAACACACTTCCTCAGTCAGTTCCGGAGGCAGCTCTCTGAGGACCTCGGAGAAGGGGAGGTGTGTGTGTGTGTGTGTGTGTGTTATTCTTTATCTCTATCTTCTAGTGGCCAAGCAGAATTTATAGACAGGCAGATTTCCCTCATATACTTGCCAACACTCTTCAAAAACATATCATGTATCACCCTCACATATTCCCAAAGTATGTTCCACCAACTAAAGACACACTCAGCTCCCTAGGCCCAGCCACCTGAGGGCCCTGGCCGACCGACAGGAAATGAAAGGATTATTTAGTTTAGAGTGAGACGAGTGGATGGAGGGATGGATGGATGGATGGATGGATGGATGGATGGATGGATGGATGGATGGATGGATGGATGGATGGATGGATGGAGGGAGAGCAGGAGTGATGCTCCTAGGCATGACACAGACACCCCAACCTCCAAGAAGAGATGGCGGGAAAGAAAGGGCAAAAGAGAGAGAGAAACAAATTGAGAGAGAAAGAATGAGAGAGCAAGATTAAGTGTTTTTGCAAGACGTTTCAAAAGTGTGTAGCACAGAGTTGACTTAGAACCTGTTGGGGTGTGAGATATATCTATTGTAACACTTGTGTCAGGATGGAAGAAGTAGTGTGTTTATGCTATATTCCTGTCATGACCAACCATGCCTGACTATCTGTCCACATGACAGGCCCACTGTTGTCTCGCCCCCTGTCTTCTGGCTTCCCTTCCCTCCTCCATCCCACTAGACTCTCTACAGTAGCTCTGTGAGCGTTTTCACACACAACTGGGTTAAACCTAGCAGATAGTGTATTGTTGATGTATTGGTGGTGAAGGGACCAGTGTTTTTGAGTGTGAATGCTTTGTCATTCGGCTTAGTTTCAGGTGAGGTGCTGCCTGGTTGCTTTGTGATTTTTGCGTTTTTGTGTGTTTCGAGTGTGTTCGTGTGTGTGAGAAACCTAGGTGCTGTCTGTCAATTGTGTGAAACACCTCGCTCTGTGCAGTGGGTGCGTCTCCTTGGCGAAGTGACTTGGTGTCGTTCAGAGACGCACAGCAGGGAGAGATGGGTAATCTGCCTCAACATCCTGTCTTGCACATCTTATTTAGTGTGTATGTGTGGAGAGGCCAACTCTAACTGGCAAGCTCTGTGCCATTAAGGCCAGGCACAATTCACCAAAAACACACACAAAAAACAAATACTCCCCAAACTGGGGGAATGGGACCGAAATGACAATTACAAAAACGTACACACACATATATTTTTGTGAGAGGAGGAAGGGATGGATGGATGGGTAGGTATCATTGTGTTCGTGCAATAAGTGACACACACACACACACACACACACACACACACACACATACAGTGCTGGCCGTGGGGGGTGAGAGTGGTGCTACCATTAGAGTGGTCATTAGAGCAGTAGTCTAGAGTCTGGAGCAGCCCAAGGCCAAGGAGCCTCTGGTCTCAATAGACCTTTTACAAACACTGCCTTCTCTCTGTCTCTAACTCTGTATCCCCCTCTTTCTCTGTGTCTCCAGTCAGCACCCCACCAGCTAGGCTGCAGGGACAGCGAGATTCACTTAACCACTTTGGACTGGGAGGTGTATGTCTGTCACTTACTGCCCAACCAACAATCGCCCCATCACATCAACTCATCCCCTTACAACACAGAAGTTGTGTGTGTGTGTGTGTGTGTGTGTGTGTGTGTGTGTGTGTGTGTGTGTGTGTGTGTGTGTGTGTGTGTGTGTGTGTGTGGCATGGATGGATGCCTCCTGGGTGTTCTGCTCTCTCACTCTAACAACGAACACCAATTAACCCTTAACCTACACACACACCGTTTTCATCAGTGCACCTCTGGCCCTACTAGTAGTTAAAAGGCTCCCTCCCTCTCAGTCTTAAAGGCCAGTATAGAACCCCACTCCTCTGTGGCTAAGGTTCCGCTTTTGCTTCCGTACGATGTTGTCCATTTTGTCAAAGAACGTCAATGTGTGTACTCGAGGTTTGTGTTGTGAAATTAGGGCAACACCTTCCCTCCCTCTCTCTCTGCTTCTTTGTGTGGACAGACTGCTCATGCTGACCTTTTGGCTGTGTGCCTCCTGGCTGTCCACACTGGCACATAATAATAATCTCCATTACTGTGGAGTACATTAGAGGCATAGAAAGACTGATGGGGGGGTCAGCTGGACACACACTGGAGATGACGTTTTAGACTGATGTAACATTGTCTTACACAATAGACTATTCTCTGTGTTCAGGGGAACACATATGGAGCACATGTAATGCGCACATAAAGACACTTATACATGTACTATCTTGTCATTTTCAACTACTGAGAAGCAGAGGGAGGAAAAGAGGGAGAGAGAGAAGAGAAGGGGATGGAGAGAGAGAAGAAAAGGGGATGAGCGAGAAGAATAGAAGGGGATGGAGAGAGAGAAGAAGAGAAGAGGATGGAGAGAGAAGAAGAGAAGGGGATGGAGAGAGAGAAGAGGAGAAGTGGATGGAGAGAGAAGAAGTGAAGAGGATTGAGAGAGAGTAGAAGAGAAGAGGATGGAGAGAGAGAAGAAGAGAAGAGGATGGAGAGAGAGTGTAGCTGGTGTGACTTGACATTAGCGTGGGAGAGGGCACGGGTGCAAAGCCATCAGAACTACAAGTGTACTGGAGCATGTACTCACACACACACGCGCGCGCACGCACGCACGCACACACACACGCCAAAGCCTGTGAGCTCCAAAGCTCTGGACAGGAGCCCAGGACACTTCCAGCTCCAAGTTTCAACTCTGTGTGTGTATGTGTGTCAGCAGCAGCTCAGGAGTCCAGGTCTGGGCCCTCGTCAGCCCACATCACTGTCATTAATGTACTAATGAGGAGAGGATTTACTGCTGCATTAGGTTAATGTCACTTCGCACAGACACCAACACTGACATGTATGCACACAGTCCAAAGAAACATATGACGCTGCTTCATCTCAACCTAATTCAGATAGATGTGATTCATTCTAGAGTTAAATTTTTCTCCACACATTTTCTTCCACTGTCACTGTCTATGAAGGACAGCTCATTGAAGCGAAGCTTAGCGTAGCCTAGCATCTTCCTCACCCGCTCACTGACACGTGTGGCTAGTGTCTGGCTAATGTGGCTAGCACCAATCAATGACTCACCCAATTGCTGGCTTAGCTAGATAGCTTTAGCCTAGCGTAGCGTAGCATCTCTTCCAACAGCTCATTGAGACGTGTAGCTGATGCTGGCTAATGTGGCTAACGCTAATCTGTGAGTCACTCCTGTCTGCTGTAGCTAGCCAGTGTACTGGATCACTGACTGTGTCATTAGTATTGTCATCATCAGCGCTAATACACTTATCAACTATGACGTCCACCACCACCACCCCTGCCCACATACATTCTCTCGTTCTCTTTCTTTCGATCTCATACACCCTTTCTCTGTGTGTGTCTGTGTCTGTCTTTCTGTTTCTGTCTCTCATACGCACACAAAACACAAACACACACACATTGACACACACAGCGGACTGGGTGCATTCAACCCAATACGGAAAGTTCCTGGCTGGCTACCTGTGCCACATACTGTAGCTTGTCCTCTGGTGTCTTCCTCCCTGGTGTCTTCCTCCCTGGTGTCTTCCTCTCTGGTGTCTTCCTCCCTGGTGTCTTCCTCTCTGGTGTCTTCCTCTCTGCTTTCTGACTAGGAGGATGGAGTTGCTATAACCAGACGGGTCTAAGGTTGTTTTAGCCCTACACTGAGACCAAGCCACTACCAGGTCACTACACTCTACACACACATACACACATCCGCTATTCTACACACATCATACTCTACACTGTTAGGCGGACCATTCCCGTTTTGTCTTTGTGATCATTGTGATCATGGATCCAGAGGTTGTGACTTAGATCGGTTTTTAGAAACAATGTCGTTCCTACTTTTTTTCTGTGTCTCCAATGGCACCCTATTCCCTATGGCCCCTGGTCAAAAGTAGTGCACTGTATAGGGAATAGGGTGCCATTTGGGATGAAGCCTGTGTGTTTACCAGGGCAAAATGTCCCCTTTTAGTCCTCTATTAGGACTCTTCATAGAATCCTGGTTATTTGTAACAGGATGTTAATATCCTCCCTAACCCTATAGAGAATGAAACCTTGTTCCCTTTTTAGTGCACTACTTTTGACCAAAATGTGTGCAGTATCAAGGGAATAGGGTGCCATTTGGGACGCAGACACTGTGATATTAAGCCCTGGGTTTATGAGGGAATCGTCAGGATCAAAGCAGCTCTATGACATTTTCACCATCATAACAAACACAGGCCACCACCACTGAGTCGCACACTAGATGACCAATTCACATGTCACCGGGTTAAAAGGGCCTCAGTGCTAGAGGCGTCACTACAGACAACCTGGTTTCAATCCTGACTGTATCACAACCGGCCGTGATCGGGGGTCCCATAGGGCGGCGCACAATTGGCCCAGCGCCGTCCAAGTTTGGCCGATGTAGGCCGTCATTATAAATAAGAATTTGTTCTTAACCGACTTGCCTAGTTAAATAAAGGTTAAATTAAAAAAAGGACATCATACGAAAATAGACTTTCTGTGTGTGCATACAGACGTGCGTGTGCTGTGTGCCTCTGTATGTGTTTTTGTGTGTGTGTGTGTGTGTGTGTGTGTGTTACATTTAAGCCAGATCATCTCTTTACAAGGCGAGGCCATTACATAATTGTGGAGGACCAATTAGATCACATTCTGTGAGAGCTCCTGCTGAAGTCCTATTAATTAATCAGTGCTCCCTGGAGGTTGCCGAGGTGAGGTTATCACCCTGGCGTGTCCGACTGTAGTCACGGTAACCCAGTCTGTCCATCTGTCGTGTCTGTCTGTCACAGAGGGCTACAGACTGAAAGGGAATTCCCCTCTTGCAATATTACTATAGCAGAGACTTTGTTGTAGCTAGGAGTGAGCTACAGTACCGACAGTACAGCTAGCATCTCAATTACTGTTTGTGTGTAGGTATGCTCTGTAATGACTGATTCCACAACTATCCAGTGATCGTAAGTAGAGCATACTTTCTGTAGAGGATATATGGCTCTATTGGTGCTCTGGGTTTCCAACAAGTCCTGCTACCACAGATTAGAGAGTAGCTCCCTAGTATTGTCTTCCAAACATCTTACCAGCCCACGCAGGTTGGCAAACCTAGGGCCCCGCCACTTGTGCACCAGGCTTGTGTGTGACCGTGTACTTGTTTGTGCCCATGCACTTATATATATTTCCTCCCACCCATATCGGCCAACAGTTACGCGCCATGATCCATGATCAAAGCAGATAGGACTGTGATCACCACGTTCTACACTGCTTTAGATGGCATTTCAAAATGGCTGCTCACGTCAGAGAGTCAAATGAGTCCTTGGGTCTTTTAAGAGGCACAAAAGGTTCATATTAGAGTCTGGTCTTTGAAGCCTGAGTGTGTGGGATATGATTTAACCCTTTGTGGTTTCGGGCTGGATCGTTCCTGCTTAAAAAAAGACGTGCTCGCATCACAGGTCAACTGGGTCACATGTTCTGGTGAAGGAAAAAAAAGATCTAAGCTCATAATGGAGCCAGAACTGCATAGTATCGGTGAGGTAGGAACTATGGGAAGGAGCTAGAGGCTGGAGTGGAACCAAACCCATGCATTAGTGAGTTAGCCAGCCAGCCAGTCAGTCAGTTATCCAGTCAGCCACTCAATCAGTCAACCAGTCAGTCAGTGAGTACAGTTCTCCCAGTAGTGAGAGTTGGCATATGGAGCCTATCTTTGCAGGGCTGTTGTTACGCCACTCTCTGACCTCCAGATTGAAAGGATATGTACACCGCCACAGGCACGCTGCTGCTCCACTGCTGCTCCAATACTGTTCTACTGCTACTCCACTGCTGCTCCCATGCTGCTTCACTGCTGCTCCAATGCTGCTCATCTGCTGCTCCCATGCTGCTCATCTGCTGCTCCCATGCTGCTCCACCGCTCCTTTACTGCTGCTCTACTGCTGCTCAACTGCTGCTCCATGCTGCTCAACTGCTGCTCCATGCTGCTCCATGCTGCTCTACTGCTGCTCTACTGCTGCTCAACAGCTGCTCTACTGCTGCTCCACTGCTGCTCCACTGCTGCTCTACTGCTGCTCCACTGCTGCGCCACTGCTGCTCTACTGCTGCTCTACTGCTGCTCCACTGCTGCTCAACAGCTGCTTGCAGTGTGGGTTGTGTCACTTAGCATTGTGTTCAGATCACTGTGTTCAGCTCACTATTCAATAGAGAGTGGAGAGGAGAGGTGATGGAGAGTGGAGAGGAGAGGTGATGGAGAGTGGAGGGAGAAGAGGAGAGGAAAGGGGGAGTGGAGGGAGAAGAGGAGAGGAAAGGGGGAGTGGAGGGAGAAGAGGAGAGGAAAGGGGGAGTGGAGGGAGAAAAGGAGAGGAAAGGGGGAGTGGAGGGAGAAGAGGAGAGGACGGGGAGTGGAGGGAGAAGAGGAGAGGAAAGGGTGAGTGGAGGGAGAAGAGGAGAGGAAAGGGGGAGTGGAGGGAGAAGAGGCAGACTGTTTGTGTGTGAGTGACGTAGAGTGTCTTTGATTTCAGAAGTCTAGATAGCGGGGAACTGGGTGCTATTAGTTCTCTATATTGATCACTCTGTGTCAAGTACAGGGCATTGAGGCTGACGGGGGGATTCTGTTTGTGCCAATAGGATGCATGTGTATAGTTTTGGGGCAAAATATGTGTTCAAATAGGGATATAAGACTATCAACTAGGCTAGTGACTTTTTATAGTGTGAGTTTAGAGAATATGTGCTGTGCTGTGGTGTGTTCTGAGCCTGTCCATGTGGACATATGGCAGTGTTTAGTATTTAGCCAAATGAGATCAGAACCAACCAGGGGATCAGGCCTTTTAATGGCAAAACCACATTTTGATTCCTACTGAAGAGCCAGGATTTGGGTTTTAGGGAGGGAGAGGGAGATGATAGGAGGGATGGAGAGAATGAGGGAGAGGGAGAGAATGAGGGCAGATAGGAGAGATGGAGAGAACAAGGGAGGATGGGAGGGAGGCTTCCTCTCGTTCTTGATCTACCCAACTGAGCCTATTGCCCTGCTTGAAGTCATTCCCACCAGTCTTTCCCTCCCTCCCTCCCTCCCTCCCTCCCTCCCTCCCTCCCTCCCTCCCTCCCTCCCTCCCTCCCTCCCTCCCTCCCTCCTGTGTGTGCTGCTGTCCTCACCTCTCCTGACGTCTCTGCCTCTCATCACCAGCTATGTGAAGTGACAGGCCACATCCTGGGGCGGCTAGCAGAGGCTGGTATGGCACTGCAAAAGAGCAGCACAACTCCCTCCTACACACACACACAGACATGGGCATGTACACACACCTCTTTGCACACACACCCCAGGCTATTCCCCCCTTCCCTTCTCCCCAGTCTTAATTCCTAAACGTATTTGCTCCAGTTGCTGCTGGGCGCTGCAGGGCTGGCTGTGGGGAGGGCAGCCCTTCACACACTACTGCCCCGGACTCACTACACACACTCACGCGCACACACACCACACCACAGACACACACACAGGGGCACTAACCAGACGGAGAGGGAGACACGGCCAAGTGCACTGCTTATCTGTACAGGAGGGTTCAGTTAACTGGACGGCCAGGGAGGGCACCCCAGCCTGGTATTACCCAGCACTGCCCAGACATGCCAATGCCCCCCTTCCAGTGACTCGTAGCGAGGTGGCAAATGTGTCAGAGGAATAGTCAGTAGGGGATAAGGGGTATAACTCTGTTCCCATGACTGTCTCCTCTGGGATGAAGAAGTGTGTGAGGTGCTAGAGAAAGGGGGATTGGTCTGTCTACGCCCTTAATTCACACGCTACCCCTTTGACTCTCCTCCGTCTCGCTTGCTCTCTCCTCCATCTCTCTCCTCCATCTCTCTCCTCTCTCTATCTCTTTCCTCCCTCTCTCTCGCACTCTCTTCCCTCTCTCTCTCTCTCTCTCTCTCTCTCTCTCTCTCTCTCTCTTTCCTCCCTCTCTCTCTTTCCTCTCGCTCTCTGTCTCTCTCTCACGCACTCTTTCTCTGTCACTGGCCTCAGACCAGAGTAGTACACTCTACTTCTCCCCAACCTGTTTAAGAGGCTGTAAAACTAATTGGTAGGAAAACCGGTCATCTCATGAGACTCAATCATTCTGATTTACCCAAACATGAAGAAAGATGTCCACAATCATCAAGCATGTTCCCATGACACACACACTCTTTCCTCAACATCAGTTATTTTTAAGTGCTACACTTTTAAGTGCTCTCAGATGAATGTAAAGACATTTGCTCACACTCAAGTAGCTCCATTACTTTTTACTCTCAAAGTTTTTACAAGTCTGTTTGTTTCAGTTAAGCGTGGAGGAAATTGTGTCCCAAATATCACACCGAACTCCGCAACTCCTGTTGCCCTGCCTTTAGAGAAAGGAGAGAGATGAAAGGGTCTGGGGATCTTGTGAAAATCAAAAACAAATCTACCAGAGCAGAGAGGTTAACCCCTTCAGCCGGCGGAGGCTTTGAAGTGGAGCGGCCATATTGTTAATTGTCTGCAATGGGCTTAGGGAAAGGTGGTAACAATTTAACCCCAGCACTGGGCTGCCGGGTGCGGGTCCATGCCTGGCCTCGCCTATCAGGTGTTTTCAGATGTTGGATTCTCGCTGGGGAAAAGCACAAGAAAACCCTGCAAATGAGATGCCGACGTCACCGGCCAATAATGCTTTGTTTGCTCAGCTGATCGCTCTCTAATTGACAGGAAGGGGGAAACAGAAGCCCAGCGATTGGACCGCTGGAGCAGTTACCCGGACTATTTTTGACCGTATGCTCGCAATTATGCTGCTGCTCTCCTTTCCGCGACGGGGGTGACGTCACGACTGCTGTTCTGCTCTTGGCGACGGAGATGACACCCTCAATCCGCTCTCTCTGTGCTTATGGAGATGACAACTACATTCCGTTCTCTTTATGGTTACAGGGATGAGACCATTATGCACTCAGTCCTTGGCGACAGATTTCAGCAGTGTTTAGAAGGTTTGTCAAATAACTTAATCTGGTGCTATTTTCCCTGTGTGCCCACTTTAGTGTGTTCTTTGTACTATGTAAATATCCCTTCCGAGTGACTAGATCAGCCTGGCCTATCATTGCATTGCAGACCCTTAAAAACCTACCTTGGCACTTAAAAAAACACAAACGCATTAGAAATGTCACTTTTTATCTAAGCAGTGTGTATAGTCTGTTCTGACTGCAGTGGTGGCGTCTGTGTTTCCCCCGCCTCCCTGGCTGTCTGTGTTTGTCAGCTCAGCTGCTGTGAGTCGGGGTTGATGTCCCTAACTGTCACCTCCGCTTTGGGCTGCTGCTCTCCAGGTGAAACATTAGCCCATCACAGATAGACACAGTCAGTCAGTCAGTCGGTCAGACGGTCGGACGGACGGACGGACGGACGTACTTACTGGCTGGGCTGGCTGGCTGGTGCTGAGACAGCACTTTGAACTGGTTGATGCCTGTTGACTCCCTACACTCAGACCGTGTCTCTACGTGTTTGTCAGGCTTTCTTTTTAGGCAGATTCTAATCTGACCAGGTTCTTTTCAAGTTGTGTTTGCAACCCTAGCATGATTCAAAATAGAATATCAGCAAGAAACAAAAAAAAGTTACATTTTCCTTGAAGTGTAAAACTTGTAGCTGTTTGAGACATAGGCGTGTGTAGCCTATGTTTCATATTGAGTTTGTTGACAGTCATCTTTCTCCACCTCTGAAGGCTCATTTAGCCTGCTCCTTGTTGGTGGGTGGAGACCACTGGTTTCGTCCCGTGTTGCCAGCTGTGCCGAGCAAATGACATCCCAAATGACACCCTATTCCCTATATAGTACACTACCTTTGATAGGCTTTGGTTAAAAGTAGTGCACTATATAGGGAATAGGGTGCCATTTGGGACACATTCCCTGTCTGTCAGAGCTGTCACCCGTGGAAGGGCCTGGTGTGGACAAAGAGCAGGCCGGAGCTCGACAGAGACCTCCACTATGCTGGAGGAACACACTCTGTTGATCCTAAAACACACACGGCTGGCTGGATGTTGTTGAAGGATAGGAAGCTTTGTATCATCTCTATATTATCGTATAAGTCTTATTACAAGAGGAAACATGGAACATGCATCCAGTATGTGGAGTAGACTTATTAAAGCATTGTTCAGTACTAGCTGTGACTAGGTCATGAGGTACTGTAGTTTACAGCCTGCTACAGTTAGAACAATACGGACCCAATACATCTACCTCCACGTCCAGAAGGCTTTTAAACCGTCTCTGTTCCTCTGTCGTTCTCTGCTCTTTTTGCTCTATTACACATATACACCTTTATCTCTTGTCCCTCTGTCCACATGGGCCGTGTTATCTCTTGTCCCTCTGTCCACATGGGCTGTGTTATCTCTTGTCCCTCTGTCCACATGGGCTGTGTTATCTCTTGTCCCTCTGTCCACATGGGCTGTGTTGTCTCTTGTCTCTCTGTCCACATGGGCTGTGTTATCTCTTGTCCCTCTGTCCACGTGGGCTGTGTTATCTCTTGTCCCTCTGTCCACATGGGCTGTGTTATCTCTTGTCCCTCTGTCCACGTGGGCTGTGTTATCTCTTGTCCCTCTGTCCACATGGGCTGTGTTATCTCTTGTCCCTCTGTCCACATGGGCTGTGTTATCTCTTGTCCCTCTGTCCACATGGGCTGTGTTATCTCTTGTCCCTCTGTCCACATTGGCCTCTTTGAGGGCAAGATGACGTTGCAGCTTTCCTTCTCTGTCTCTCCTCTTTTGTTGTTTTCTTCTTCTGTCGTTTCTCTCTCCCTCTCTCCCTCACCCTCCCTCTCTTCTCCCTCTTTTTCTCCTCCCGCTTCCTCTCTCTCCCTCACTCCCTCCCTCCCTCACCCATTCACTCTCTCCCTCCCTTTCTCCCTCACTCCCTCACTCCCTCCCTCACCCATTCACTCTCTCCCTCCCTTTCTCCCTCACTCCCTCACTCCCTCCCTCACCCATTCACTCTCTCCCTCCCTTTCTCCCTCACTCCCTCACTCCCTCCCTCACCCATTCACTCTCTCCCTCCCTTTCTCCCTCACTCCCTCACTCCCTCCCTCACCCATTCACTCTCTCCCTCCCTTTCTCTCACCTCTGTCTCTCTCCTCTCTCCTCCCTCTCTCTCCCTTTTCCCAGTGGGGGTGTTGTTTGTAGAGCATTATAATTTATAACTGAACAGAGTGGATTTAATTTCAGCAGCACTGGGCTCGCCAGCAGGGCGCCAGCCTGCAATCAGGAGAATCAGCCCCCGCTGAATGGAAAGTATTATCACCAGCCACAAACGGACACTGTTTCTCCTCAGACAACTCCCTCGATGCTCCCTGCCAGCGCCTCCCCGGCTTCTCTTTCATTCAGCTAGCTATTCCTGTCCTCCACAGATCAGCCTTCTTTCTTTCTCTCTCTCTTTCTCTCTCTCTCTCATATTTTCTCTCTCTCATTGTAGTTGCTCTCTCAGTATTTATGGTATTATGTTGTATCTTAAGGAGCCATAAGCTTTTATAAATGCTTATAGCATGTGTTCCAATGCTTATAACCACCTGTGTAATATTTATGGAGACAGCCGATAATAGGCACTGTAAGTACATCCTGTGCGTCCATTTTAAACAGGTGGCTCATATAAAGTGTAAGCAGTCTAATCTGTAGTTCTCTTCATGTTGACCAGTAGAACTCTGTTACATACGCAGGTCGTTTTGCTCTATGGCCTCGTGAGAGTTCTAAAGCAAACTGCTGAAAAAATTATGTAGTCCTCCTCTCCTCCACAAACATTCTGTTCTGCCCTTTTTCCTCTCTTTCCTCCCTCTCTCCTCTCCTTTGTCCTTGGGAGTCTTTTTTTCTCAACGGCCTGTCTAACAGTTGCAATGTTAAGCTGCTCATAAATCTCCATCTCTGTGACACGTGCCAGACTAAGGAAGCTCCTGCAAGCTGCGGGAGGGATAGGAACGATGAGAGGGAAAGAAGGAATGAAAGAGAGAGAGAAGGAGAGATAAATGTTTATGGCTCTGGCAGGAAGGCTTGGCCCTAGGAGTAATGATATTGGAACACCAGGGTCATTGCCAAAGCTTAAAGAGTTTTAGACGTGCTGGGCCTGACATTAAAATTTCACATAATCAAATGATATGAGCACATATATGTATCATGAATTAGTTGTTGCACTTTTGTGCTTGCGTGCATGTGCAACATTGTGTGTTGGTGTTTCAGTATACTGCCTCCTTGTGGTGTGGTGGACACACATACACACATTATTTTCCACCATAGCAAAGCGATCATATTCGTAGATCGAAGGCGAGCCGCCAGCTTTCTCCGTTCAGCATAATTAACACCCTGGATTTCCAGCCACTTTGATGAACTCGCTTTTTTTCATAAAACATTTTTTGGTAATGACTGCAAGAGAAACTGAAATGTTTTGTAGACTCACATGGAACCAAAAAAGAGGAGTTGACTTCAAATGATCTCATTACACTTGCTGGAAGAAATAAGAGGGAGACATTTCTCTGTCTCTCTATCTGTCTCTCTCTTTGTGCTGTTGTTTCTTGGTGAAGCCTCTGGCTTCTCTATGGTTGTTTAGGTCAGGGCTTGACTGTAGAGTTCTAGCGAACTCTATGTGGGTATTTGTGTTTGGTCCCCAATTAGAGGCAGCTGTTATGGGTTACCTCTAATTGGGGACCCTCTTTAGTTTGTTCCATTTCCCACCTGTGTTGTGGGTTATTATAGTGTGTATGTTCTTTGTGAGCTGACACTCAAGTGACGGTCGTGTTGCTTTCATTGTTTGTTGTTTTGTTTGATGAGTTCGCTCAAAATAAAAGATGTCGAACTATACCAGTGCTGCGCCTTGATCTGCCTCTCTCTACGATCGTGACAAGGCCTCTGTAACACGGGTTCAGCGGAAGGGCTCATCTCGTAAAGACTACGACATGAGCATTTTTATTATCGAATATCTCCCCCGTAATTGAAATGGTGTGGCCTGGTTTTGTCGTTTGGCAGGCGGAAGAGCGTCTTGGGAGTGTGTGTGTGTTTAGTCACCTCCCGTCCGATTTGTCACTGTCGCTTTGTTTTTGCACTGTAAAAACACAAAGAGCCTCCTGGTTTTGAAAACAAATGAGTCAGAGAGGCATGAGTGAGAAGAGGGATTTGGCGAGAAATTGAGATTTGGAGAACGACACGATAGGGAGAGAAATGAGGGAGAGAGAGAGATGTTTAGGGGCCAAGCTTTTGAACAGACAGATTTAGTTTAGCAGGGTAAAAACTTGGTGTTATTCTCTCATAGTGAAGCAGATGTATGAAGGAAGTAATCCAGTAATCTGGAACAGAGGGTACATCCCAAATGGCACCCTATTCCCTACAGTGCACTTCTTTTGGCCAGGGCTCATAGGGCTCTGGTGAAAGGTAGTGCACTATGTAGGGAATAGGGTGTCATTTGGGACGCAGTCTGAGAGAAACTCCTCAAATCCTGTTGGTCTCCTGGTAACCTGAGTGTTGTCGGCTAAAGACCGAGATGGCCGAGATGAAATGGCAGAACGGTAGAGCCCTCAGTTTCCCCTCACCACTCTACTACTCTAGTCGTAGTTGTTTCATTTAACATGGAGTTATGAAGTGTTAGGAAACCCTTTTAGTTTTTAACGTCCCTTGGCAGCAGTTGCAGAGACAGCATGTAGGAAAGGGTAATGTTCTCTCTCTCTCTCTTTCTCTCTCTCTCTCTCTCTCTCTCGCTCTCCTCCTTGTTCTCGTTCTTTAGATAGATAGATAGATAGATAGATAGATAGATAGATAGATAGATAGATAGATAGATAGATAGATAGATAGATAGATAGATAGATAGATAGATAGATAGATAGATAGATAGATAGATAGATAGATAGATAGATAGATAGATAGATAGATTTAAGTATCTCTTCCTGTCATTTCCCTGTACAGTTAATATAACCATGCAAAATAGTCACTTACCTGTTCATTTAACCAGACTGTATATTAAGTAAACTATTATTACCCTCACTTATATCATATGCACATTTAGCTATTTAAGTATTTCTCTGCCATCGACCTGTATAGTATAGTTAACCATGCATCGTCCTTGAGATGTTTCTACAACTTGATTGGAGTCCACCTGTGGTAAATTCAATTGATTGGACATGATTTGGAGAGGCAGACACCTGTCTATATAAGGTCCCACAGTTGACAGTGAATGTCGGAGCAAAGCCCAAGCCATGAGGTCGAAGGAATTGTCCGTAGAGCTCAGAGACAGGATTGTGTCGAGGCACAGATCTGGGGAAGGGTACCAAAAAATGTCTGCAGCATTAAAGGTCCCCAAGAACACAGTGGCCTCCATCATTCTTAAATGGAATAAGTTTGGAACCACTAAGAGCTGGCCGCCCGGCCAAACCAAGCAATTGGGGTAGAAGGGCCTGGGTCAGGGAGGTGACCAAGAACCGAACGGTCACTCTGACAGAGGTCTAGAGTTATTCTGTGGAGATGGGAGAATCTTCCAGAAGGACAACCATCTCTGCAGCACTCCACCAATCAAGCCTTTATGGTAGAGTGGCCAGGCGGAAGCCACTCCTCATTAAAAGGCACATGACAGCCCGCTTGGAGTTTGCCAAAAGGCACCTTGTAGCATCATACCCAAGAAGACTGGAGGCTGTAATTGCTGCAAAAGGTGCTACAACAAAATACTGAGTTAAAGGGTCTGAATACTTATGTACTTTATTTTTAACATTTCTATAAAAAATATTTTTCTTTGTCATTATGGGATATTGTGTGTAGATTGCTAAGGATTTTTAAAATGTATTTAATACATTTTAGAATAAGGCTGTAACGTAACAAAATGTAGAAAAAGTCAAGGGGTCTGAATACTTTCCGAAGGCACTGTATGTGTGTACTGAGCTGTGCAGGCCAGTGAAAGCCCTAGAGGCAGTGGAGGCTGGTTGGAGGGAACATGTGTGATGTGGCTGAGAGATCAAAAACACACACTTGATGAATGTGAGGGCAAAGGCTGGCAGGGGGGACGGAGAGAAAGAGGGAGGGTGGATGAATGGAGGAGGGGCGCTATGTTCTCTGTTCTCTCGTGCTGATCAAGGTCGTTCTTGGTTCATTAAATTCTGCCGGGAGGCTCACCCTCTTAAGCGACTAAGAAATGTAGACACACACACATATACACACACACACACACACACACACACACACACACACACACACACACACACACACACACACACAGACTTGCATTAACCATCTCTCCTCTTCACTGTTCCTAGTTGGAGGGAATGCAGCTTATTCAAAAGCAAGACACACGTTTCCCTTACTCCTTTCACTTCACACATGACCTCTTCACCCATCTGTCCGTCTGTGTGTTTAGGGCTGGCTGTCATGCAAGGCTACCATGGCACGAGCAGTGGGCCAAGCCCAGAGAGCCAGGTTGGAGCAAGAGTCTTGCTACACGGACAGGAGTGTGTCTTGGTTTGCATACGTGGTTGTTCCATATTTGGTGTAATAGTAGCATCAGCTGGCTAGATTAGAGATATGATAGAGAGATGAAAACCAATTTGGCTAGAAAACATAGTACAGGAGGCTCAATAAACATACAGTTAAAAGAGTTTGAGTATTTAGCTCACATCACGGAGCCAGACAATATTGCTGCAGAAAGCACCATATTTTTGTCAGTTATCAGTGTGAGATAGTGACAGTTTCACTGAGTTCTGATCTTTCTGCTGGTTCTTAAATCTGGGAACACACACAACCACACATGCTCAGACTTACACACATACCTTTGTACTGTAAGGGCATACAACACTCTGACACTTAATTTACAGTAGATTCCAGAGGTGTCACCACAGGGATCACCCAATGACAGCAGAGGAGAGACAGAAAGTAGAAATGTGTTACGGAACGATAGAATTTTGTTGAAAAGGTAAAGAAAGGGAGGAAAGAGATGTGACCGAATATAGTCAAACTCCAACTCCAGTCCTGGAACTCCAGTTTTCAACCCATGTTGGTTTAATGCTATTCCACTGTTAGTCACATGACTATAGCTTCAATGGTAGCCTCACCATTTGGCTCCCAAGTGGCGCGGTGGTCTAAGACACTGCATCTCAGTGCTAAAGGCGTCACAACAGACAACCTGGTTTGAATCCAGACTGTATCACAACCGGCCGTGATTGGGAGTCCCATAGGGCGGTGCACACTTGGCCCAGCGTTGTCCAGGTTTGGCCGGTGTAGGCCGTCGTTGTAAATAAGTATTTGTTCTTTACTGACTTGCCTAGTTAAATAAAGGTTAAATTAATAAAAAAAAAAGATGTGATAGCTCCCTCACTCTCCTAGCCTTTAAAGCTGGGACTGATAGCATGCAGCAATGCACTGAACTTTTTAACACTGACGCCCATACACTGTGTGCATCCCAAATGGCACCCTATTTCCTTAGCATCCCAAATGGCACCCTATTTCCTTAGCATCCCAAATGGCACCCTATTTCCTTAGCATCCCAAATGGCACCCTATTTCCTTAGCATCCCAAATGGCACCCTATTTCCTTAGGGCCCTGGTCAAATGTAGTGCACTATGTAGGGAATTGGGTGCCATTTGAGACGCAGATAAACACTGACTTTGTTTATGAGTCATTGAATGATCATTTAAGAGTCACTGAATGTTATTCAAGGCTCTTAGTATGTTATCTGCTAATGTTATTCTACTATTCTCCAGACCTGGAGCAGTAATGGCCGCCGGGCGCTGGGCTAGCATATTGACACTAATGGTTCTTACAGCTCTGCTGGGCTGGTTGCCTCCCTCCTCCATAAACATGAGCATAGTGAGCATCGGTAATGTAATGTCCACCTTACCACTCTACTGTGCTAACATAGTCAGTCACTTCCATTAGGATGGGCTCACTATCACATCACTCTCTCTTGTGGCCCCGTAGTCTTTACCCGCTTCTCTCCGACCCGCCCGGCCTCGCTCTGCTCCCAGTCATGATTCTATTAGAGAGCAGGAGGTGGAAAAAAATAAAGCATCACTTTTCATTTCCATCTGGAGCACGGTGAATGAGAAATGGGTGGCCAGGGTGCATGTGTGTTGTTGTTGTTGTCTATGTGCCCAGCCTTGTGCCCGTTATGTAAATAAATGCCCCCGCTCTTTAAAATATCTATTTACGGTTGAGGAGCCAAACAGCTGTTCCGTTCTGAACAGACGGTTGAGGAGCCAAACAGCTGTTCCATTCTGAACAGACGGTTGAGGAGCCAAACAGCTGTTCCGTTCTGAACAGACGGTTGAGGAGCCAAACAGCTGTTCCGTTCTGAACAGACGGTTGAGGAGCCAAACAGCTGTTCCGTTCTGAACAGACGGTTGAGGAGCCAAACAGCTGTTCCGTTCTGAACAGACGGTTGAGGAGCCAAACAGCTGTTCCGTTCTGAACAGACGGTTGAGGAGCCAAACAGCTGTTCCGTTCTGAACAGACGGTTGAGGAGCCATCATCCCTTTGTTTTTAGAGAGCGAGACGAAGGCGGGAAAACCACCCACACTGTCTGTATCCTCAACGCTTAACCCTTGGCTCGCTGAAATGTAGATACCTTTTGCGTATTTATTATGGAGTGGGAAGGGGTTATGGGGGTGGTTGGTGGGGGATGTTATTTGTCACCTCCTTAAACACAAGTGGTGTGATTTTCCAATGTTTTTGAGGCAATAATATGCTTAGCATCGCTACAGGAAAGTTCCCACCCCCATCACTAACTCTTCCCCCTAACACGCGCGCTCTCACACACACACTTTTAGTTTAGTTTCCTGCGGTCACCCAAGCTCAACTCTTCCTTTTCCTGTGACATGCCGGTGCATGTTAAACGCTGGATATTTATAACCTGGGCATTCACACACACACGTCCTCTTCCTCTCTTAATGGTCAGCTGCCGCCTCTCTTCCTGTGTATCCCATCCTCTCTTCCTCAGCGGCGTGGTAATGACTCTCTCACCCTAGGCCAGGGACGGACTGGGAATTAAAAACATTTAAACTTTTTGACTCAGACCGGCCCACCGAAACCCCGCCAGCGATACACCACCACCCACAGAACCCACGCCACACTTTATGTAAACAAGATTACTGAACAATATTTATTATTTAACAATAACTTCAGTAAAATAGATGTAAAATAGAACAAGGGGAACGTGTTGCTCTTAGGAGGAGGCTGGCTAGAAGGAGAACATAATGGCACTGGCAGCAAGGAGGCAAGAATCTCTGGAACCATCGGACCAGTAAAATAAATAATACAGGAAGACATGTGTTGGTGAAAAGACTGGTGAGTAGGCAAGTCATAGAATAAACATATTTCCTACCTTAAATTTGTAATTTCTGCTGCAGCTCACTTCTCTCAGCAATGCCATCTATAACCAGGTCACTGTCCAGGGCCATTAAAACGTCTCGCTCAGTAGCCATGAGCATAAAAGCCTCCAGGTGCTGTTGAAATAGAGTGCTCCTGAGCCTAATCTTGATGAATTTCAGAGTAGAGAAGCTCCGCTCGCAAGCTACCTGGGTTACTGACAGGGTAAGTAGGAACTTGTAAGCAAGGCCCAGGATGTGGTATGCGTCGGTCAATAGGTTGTACTGACTAAGAATACGGTAGCAACACACTGGACAGTTCTTGCAAGATGAACAGCTCTTGTTCACCATCTCAACCTCGTCTTCATCTCCTTCAGGTCCATGATCCTCCATAGTCCTGGTTGTGTATTCTTTAAATCCTGATTGTTTTAACCTAGTCCACTGTTCTGCCAGACTCATGAGCTCACTTTGTAAATTGGCCACCATTGCACTGCTGTCAAATTTGATCAAACATTTGCTTAGTTCTTGAAGGGCTGTCTGTGGAAGGCCACTGGCACTGGATGTTAGCTGACTAAAGTTTTTAGGGTCCAGAAGAGCCATGTCGGCATACAAAGTGCCATTACTCAGATATCACCGATGGATGCTATCTTTAACTGTATCCGGAATAGATAGATAGATACTTTATAGATCCCCAAGGTGAAATTTCTTTGTCAAGCAGTTACAAAAAAAACACAGGGCAGGTGCAAAATGCCAGAATGAAAATACACAAAAGACAGATACATGATACATAGAGCGGCAGTATGAAAAAGTATAAAAAATACAAGAAGTCTGGAGTACAAAAAAGCTATGAAAAGACATTGCATAGTATGGGTGGATGGCTGAATATGTACAGTACACTATACATTGGTGGATGGTGCATGGTTAACTATACTATACAGGTCAATGGCAGAGAAATACTTAAATAGTTAAAAGTGTGTATAATATAAGTGAGGGTAATAATAGTTTACTTAATATACAGACTGGTTAAATGAACAGGTAAGTGAATATTTTGCATGGTTACATTAACTGTACAGGTAAATGACAGGAAGAGATACTTAAATAGCTAAATGTGTGTATGATATAATTTAGGGTAATAATTGTAATTCCCTTAAAATAGAGTCCTTAGTGTGCAGGGTTTTAATTACAGATAAATGCACGTATTGCACATTCGAAAAAACTGACAAGATACTAATATGCATTCCTGAGTGAATGACTACGTAAGTTCAGTCCAAGAATGACTTACAATATTGCACGTGATATGATATAACAACTGTACAAGAATATTTATATACAGACCTGAATTAAAAAATAAGTCCTGAGTAAATGAGTGATTACAGACCAGTTGATTACAGACCAACTGTTAAAACTAGTTCCTAACACCCCAACATGAGCAGACATGTATTTGTTTTATTTTTATTTAACCTTTATTTAACTAGGCAAGTCAGTTAAGAACAAATTCTTATTTACAATGACTGCTTACACCGCCAAACTCGTACGATGCTGGGCCAATTGTGCGCCACCCTATAGGACTCCCAATCACGGCCGGTTGTGATAGAGTCTGGATTCGAACAAGGATGTAGTGATGCCTCTAGCACTGAGATGCAGTGTCTTAGACCACTGCACCACTTGGGAGCCCATAGACATCTGACTGCCGATGAACAGGCTCTCAATGTTACCTTTGGAGGACCTTAGCATAGGATATGCATAACCTCTATGCATAACCTCTATTAGCATAACCTCTATGCATAAAGCTCTTCTCATGCTCTTCTACTCTCTGATGGATATGCTTCCAGTCTGCCATTTCATTCATGAAAGGGCTGTTCTCTGTGGGCTTTGCAAATGCCACACTTTTGTTGGGGGTGTAAACTAAAAAACATATCTAGGTCCCCTGACTTCGGCCTCTTAAAATAATGAAAAATTGGGGTGGCAGTGGCATCCTGGCTCTGGCTCAGGTTCAGGTTCAGGCTCAATCTACATCTGTCCACTGCAGATGCACTATCCTCAACCTGGATGAGTAATTAGTATAATATTTTAATATTAAATAAAAAGTATATTGTTAATATAATTGTATAATGTTAGTATAATATTAATATATTAATTATATAATTTTAGTATATTCATATAATTTCATATAATAGTATACTATATACCACTAGTATAATATTAATTCCAATTGGACAATACAGCAGTTTAAGAAAAATGGTCTACGCTGGTGGTTAGTCTCTAATTTGTTAATGCTAAGTGCTAACTTGTCAATAATCATAACCATTCATTCATAACAATGAGTTCAACATTTCAAAAGTTTTCTGTAGCACATCAACCTCTTTTTAATGTCCTGCCCCATTGGTCGGTTCACGAAAAGTGACATTGACGAGCGCTTGTTTCAACAAAAGGCACCCGATAAAGCTAAATAGCCAGCTAGCCAAACCTAAACATTGCTTATCTTATCCCTATTGTCTTCTGTCTTACTGCTTCAGCTGCAAAACCTTGACTAACAGTTGAACTGGTATCACTGGGCTCAATGGGCTGCTCTCTCTGCTCTCTCTCCTCTCTCTGCTCTCTCTCCTCTCTGCTGCCAGTGCCTTCAGGCTCACTAGGCTGAGATGATTGACTGGTAACGGCGCCAAATTAATAATTTGTTATTTTGAAACATTTGGTGCTTCAGTCTCAAGGTAATTCAACCTCTTCTCTCTCCGCTTTTCAGCACCACCTTTAAGTTTTTTTCTCTTTTTGTTTGTCCATCATGCTCCACTCCACTATTTATCCAAATGTCACCACTTATATTTTGCGTTGTGTCGGCCCCAATTGTCAAGCGACCCACCGGGAAAAGTCCCGGTGCTCCAGATGGCCAGTTCGTCATTGCCCCAGACACACACAGACACACACACACACACACACACACACACACACACACACACACACACACACACACACACACACACACACACACACACACTGGGCTGCTGTGTGACTGTGAGCTGGTAGTGTGAGAAAGAGGAGAAGCGACGTTGAACTTTAAGCTAACATAACTGCTCAGTGAAGCACTTCTCTTTGCGTAGCTTATGTGAGGTAGACTCCAATTCATAAAGTAATTCCAAATATTCCTAATTGAATAGAACCCTGACTCTGTGTTGATTTGTGTGTCTGTGTTTGTGTACATGACCATTTAATGTGTGTTTAAAGATCAGCCAGACTTGCAATACCCACCATATCTCTTTCTCACACTCAGGCAGTGCATATGGGTGGTGGGTTGGGTTGCCAGTTTGGGAGCATGATTAGTGGAGCGTGGAGACAGACAGACAGACTCATCTGAGGAGGGGAGAGATGGGTGCCGAGTAGTAGTTCATGTGGGGGTCAGAGCTGCTGCTCCCTTATTTCATTTTAATTGAGTTAAGATGGGCAAATAAGAGCTCTGCTGCACACTGCACTAATTATCCATACAGGCCTGTACACACACACACACACACACACACACACAGGACCTGCTCACAATTAGACCACTGACAGACAGGCAACACAGACCACTACTTGCAACACAAACACACTCACTAACACCAGCCTAATGGGCAACTTAGAAGAACTGAAAAAATACCTGTTTTCTTTTTCACTTGGCTCGGAAACAGTGAATGGTGTGCCCGGCCTAGAATACACTATACATCTAGTATGCTTCTGATAGGCTGCATGTACCCGTCACTCACGGTTACACCGCCCCCTCCAAAAACAGTAGCTCAGTAAAATGATGGAATGGATTTGCGCATGCTGGGTAAAAAAAAAAGAAAAGAAAAAAAAAGAAATGTAAATGTGTTTGTGTTTTGTTTTCTACAGATATATCCTAAAGGAGGCTGCTCTGCCCATGTTTATATTTATTTGTCATTTCGATTTATTTTGCTCTCCTTTTATGTTCTAAAGCATGCATTTCCACCATCTCCCTCCACTTCCTTTATTGATTTGCCATCACTGTGAGAGAGTGAAGAAGAAAGGCGAGAGGAGAGCTGGAGGAGAGGACCTCGGGCCAGCGCTGGGGGGTTCCATAGAGTACAGAGGACGTCTGCGTCTGTCTGACTTTCCCTACTATGAGGGTAGGACCACTAGAAAGGACCCTGTGAACCCCACTGTAAAAAAGCACACCGGTCGCAGCAGTCCGAAGTTGTTTTCAGGAGCCTATAAGAGAGTCGACTCCATGTCAGCTCAGAGATTGACCCCAAAATGTCCGCCAGGTCAGAGCAGTGTCAGGGTACTACCAGCCTGCGTCTGTAAACTGAGAGAAACTGTGAGAGTGAAAGTGGCACCAGCTGCCTCTCTCATTGTGTGCTGGATGTGTTGTATTGCTACATATGGGTAGGCACAGTGAACACTGAACAGGATTCGCCCTTAGGGGCTGGGAACAAGGCACATTGTGTGTTATGGCTTATGGGCAGAATGTGTTTCTCTTTTTTGACTAAGGTGGTTAGTGGTGCACATGCAGGCCAGTGCTATGTGTGAGAGCAGCTCCCTCCTCCCTCTGTCAAAATATACCCCCGTCCCCTCTCCAACACTACACTTAGTGTACAAAACATTAGGAACACCTTCATAATATTGAGTCGCACCCCCTAGCTAAGCCCCTCTCACACCCCTACCAGGAGTGCTTTTATTTTGACTGTCGCTGTTAACATTCTAATCTATTTCAGATATATTTGTAACATGTCTGTTTCCGTGTTGTCCTATGCTGTATGCACATGAACTGCTGTACAGTAACCTTGTTGAATTGTTTACATTACATGATGACATTGTTACACTATACGGACATTGATAGACTGTATAATATATGGCCATCATCAGTGTTGCTCTAATGTTGACTGCCTGTAGAAACATTAAAGTCTAAGCGTAAGGAGAAGTCTGTGTTTGTCACATTTGTGGCCCACACGCACAGATGGATACGTGTATACTTTCGTACGCACACACACACACACACACACGCACGCGCGACCTCTCCATTCAGTTTTGAGGTGGTTAGAGAAACACCAGCTCATCGGAGCGTGATACCATAACTGTGTGTGTGCATGCAGTGGGTTTGTATTGTGGCCGAGAGAGAGACAGCCCCCTGGCTCTGTGTGTGTGTGACCGTATGTGTATAATGAACACAACCAGGAGAGACAGGAGCAGAGTGTGTGTTAGAGTGTGATGTGTGTGTTAAATTATTTATACTCAGGGGAGGTGGCAGGGCTTTGTTTAAACTCTATAATTATCTCTGGACCCACAAGGCTACTACTGTTACCACTTCACACCCTGTTGTAGACTCTTAACACTACATAGCCAGCCTATGTAGACATTATAGTCCATCAGTGTGTAGGCTACACCTTTTCTGACTTCACTCACACATTGGGCCTTCACGTACTACTCTGTTGTGTATGATACAGAAAGACACACCATCTATACACTCTTCACTTCATTCTGCTAATAAATGACTGACCCTAACGAATGAATAAAGCTGTTTAATTTTGGGGGAAAAACCAAACGGCTAAGCCCAAGTAAGCCCTCAGTGAACACCGCTAAGTCTGGGTGTGAACTGTGTCTCCTGACCGGCATACTGAATGTCTCCAACCTTCAACCCAAATAAGCAGCATGTGATTCTGTTGTACCAAGTGAGTCCCTAGTTCATAGGTCGTCCTCTCTGTCTGTCTCTCTGTCTACCCCACACACAGACCATGTCCCGCGCACACTTGGACTCCACATAGCCCCATCTCTCACTCCATACTGTAGACATGTAACACACGCATTATACACATTGCCCCTCTCACACTCGACTCCTCCTGCCCTGGGGGTGTCTGTCAATACCATAACATCCCCAACATGAATCCTTGAATGTAAGTCATTGATCTTCAAAGTGTTTTTTGCAACACCTCTGAACGTTTGGTCCTCCTGAACACACCCCAGGTCAACAACTGACAACCGCAGAAGTAGTTTCAGCTCCTCCACAGTGTCTGACTAGAAGTCTCTTTCATGTTCACTGTGTGTTCTCTTTGGCTCTCCAGCCGGCCCCAATTTCGGGCCATTTATCCTAAACTTTGTAATCAGCACCTCAATTATAACACAGAAATACGCAGTGATTGCCATTCCGTGTGTATTTTGGAAGGTTCCGGTAAGCCAAAAACAATAGCAGTCCAAACAGAATGACCGTTGGGTGGACTTACAGTAACCGTGGCCGCCCGTGAAGAGGTTGTAGCTGCTTTGAAGTGTCTGGTCCCAAATTACAGCCCTGCCATAATGAAGTATTACTGTGCAATTACCAGGCAGAGCAGGGAAACGAGCTGTGTGTCTCTCTGTCGGACACAGAGGTGAAACGGGAGGTTAGCAGAGGGAAAGTGTCGAACAAGCACCAAGCGTGCTTGTGTATGTAGCTATGCTTCTTATTCTTCTCTATGCATATACAGTTGAAAGTCAGAAGTTTACATACACTTAGGTCCACTCCACAGATTTCATATTAACAAACTATAGTTTTGGCAAGTCAGTTGGGACCTTGTGAAGATATAAATATAAAGGTATAAAAGTATCTATATCCACAGTAAAACGAGTCCTATATCGACATAACCTGAAAGGCCGCTCAGCAAGGAAGAAGCCACTGCTCCAAAATAGCCATACAAAAACCAGACTACGGTTTGCAACTGCACATGGGGACAAGATCATACTTTTTGGAGAAATGTCCTCTGGTCTGATGAAACAAAAATAGAACTGTTTGGCCATAATGACCATCGTTATGTTTGGAGGAAAAAGGGGGAGGCTTGCAAGCTGAAGAACACCATCCCAACTGTTTGGCAGCATGATGTTGTTGGTGGGGGTGCTTTGCTGTAGGAGGGACTGGTGCACTTCACAAAATAGATGGCATCATGAAGAAGGAAAATTATGTGGATATATTGAAGCAACATCTCAAGACATCAGTCAGGAAGTTAAAGCTTGGTCGCAAATGGGTCTTCCAAATGGACAATGACCCCAAGCATACTTCCAAAGTTGTGGCCAAATGGCTTAAGGACAACAAAGTCAAGGTATTGGAGTGGCCATCACAAATCCCTGACCTCAATCCTATAGAAAATTTGTGAGCAGAACTGAAAAAGTGTGTGCGAGCAAGGAGGCCTACAAACCTGACTCAGTTACACCAGTTCTGTCAGGAGGAATGGGATAAAATTCACCCAACTTATTGTGGGCAGCTTGTGGAAGGCTACCCGAAATGTTTGACCCAAGTTAAACAATTTAAAGGCAATGCTACCAAATACTAATTGAGTGTATGTAAACTTCTGACCCACTGGGAATGTAATGAAAGAAATAAAAGCTGACCTAAGACGTTAATTTTTACTAGGATTAAATGTAATGAATTGTGAAAAACTGAGTTTAAATGTATTTGGCTAAGGTGTATGTAAACTTCCGTCTTCAACTGTACATCTTGCATGTGCCTACTACAATATGATGGTAAAGTGTCTGTAATTGGGTGTCTGTAATTGTCCACCAGCCAGCTGTGATAAAGTCTGCACACACGCACGCACACACACACACACACACACACACTGTGAAAGAAAAGGCCTGTTTGGCTGTGGTGCTGCGTCGCCCTCACCTGAGGAGTCTCTGGCCTTGTGAATAATCCAACAGCCAGGCCCTCATACATAATGCAGTAGCACAAACATGCTTCCCCCCCTCCATCCCTCCCTACATGCCGTGCGCTGGCACCACCACCCACCTCCGCGCTAACAAGGCCTGATCCATTTTTCATCAACACCCCGGTGACTGGCCATCCCCTTTTCACATGCGGGGGGAATGGTATTTCAGGAAAGCAGGTAGTCTGGGGGTTTAAAAGTTTTACTAAGAAGTCAGCCAAGGTGTCTCTTCTACTCCTCTCTTCCTGTCTCTCTTTTTTGTTATGTTTGGCTAGCTAGCGTGCTAACAGCTCTTAAAGCTGTTGAGTTAGCTAGTGTGCTACCTGTCTCATCTGCCAAGGCTTTAACACAGACCTTTTGGGCTAACGTGCGATTTCGGGTCACTGATCTACACACAGTACCCCATAATGTCAAGTGGAATTATTTTTTAGATTTGTTTTTACAAATTAATAAAAAAATAAAAAGCTTAATATCTTGAGTCTAAGTATTCAACCCCTTTGTTATAGCAAGCCCAAAAAAGTACAGGAGTAAAAAGTTGCTTAACAAGTAACATAACAAGTTGCATGGACTTACTCTGTGTGCAATAATGTTTAACATGATTTTTGAATGACTATCCCATCTCTGTATTCCACACATACATTTATCTGTAAGGTCCCTCAGTCGAGAAGTGATTTTCAAGCACAGATTCAACCGCAAAGACCAGGGAGGTTTTCTAATGCCTCGCAAAGAAGGGATCCTATTGGTAGCATACACTGAATATCCCTTTGAGCATGGTGCAGTTATCAATTATGCTTTGGGTGGCAAAGATGCAGGCGTCCTTCCTAACGTGGTTGCCGGAGAGGAAGGAAACCGCTCAGTGCTTTCACCATGAGGCCAAAGGGGATTTTAAAACAGAGTTTAATGGCTGTGGTAGAACATTGTAGTTACGCCACAACTCTAACCTAAATGATAGAGTGAAAAGAAGGAAGCTTATACAGAACTAAAATATTCCAAAGTGTGCATCATGTTTGCAACAAGGCAGTAAATAAACCAATACTGCACAAAATGAAATTAACTTTTTGTCCTGAATACAAAGTGTTATGTTTGGGGCAAACACAACACATCACTGAGTACCACTCTTCATTTTTTTCAAGCATGGTGGTGGCTGCATCATGTTATGGGTATGCTTGTCATTGGCAAGGACTAGGGACTTATTTAGGATTTTAAAAAACGTAATAGAGCTAAGCACAGGCAAAATCCTAGAGGAAAACCTGCTTCAGTCTGCTTTTCAACAGACACTGGGAGACAAATTCACCTTTCAGCAGGACAATAACCTAAAACACAAGGCCAAATATACACTGGAGTTGCTTACCAGGACTGCATTTATTGTTCCTGAATGGTTTAGTTACAGTTTTTACTTAAATCTGCTTGAATACCTATGGCAAGACTTGAAAATGGCTGACTAGCAATGATCAACAACCAACTTAACATAGTTTGAATACTTTTTTAAAGAATAATGGGCAAATATTGTACAATCCAGGTATGCAAAGCTCAAGGGGTGTGAATACTTTCTGAAGGCACTGCATGTACAGTATATTGTATATATATGAGGCTGAAGTGACTAGGCAACCAGATAGATAATAAAAGTAGCAGCAGCATATGTGATGAGTCAAAAGGGTTAGTGCATAGAGGGTCAATGCAGATCATTTGGGTATCTATTTTGTTAACTATTTAGTAGTCTTATGGCTTTGGGGGTAGAAGCTGTTCAGGATCCTGTTGGTTCCAGACTTGGTGCATCGATACCGCTTGCCGTGCGGTAACAGAGAGAACAGTCTGTGACTTGGGTGGCTGTAGTCTTTGACAATTTTTAGGGCCTTGCTCTGACAATGCCTTGTATAGGGGTCCTGGATGGCAGGGTGCTCGGCCCCAGTCATTTACTCAGACCTGTTGTGCTGGCTAGTGTGCTAATAGCTCCAAGACTTTGACACATAGTGCTGTTGTGCTAACTGTCAGAGCTATTGTGCTAGCGTGCTAACTGTCAGAGCTGTTGTGCTAGCGTGCTAACAGCGGCGTGGTCAAGACCCTAAATGAGAACCATGCCTCATTCAGGGACAGGAGTCGGAGAGAGCAGGGTCAGCAGCTGGTGGAGGATATGGCAATCATTTAAAAAAATATGCTTTCTCAAGCTCACGAAAACAAAAAGGGCCCAAACCCAACAGCTGGGAAGGGTTGGGAGTAGCCCCAAGGCTGGCAAGTCCCCCTCCAGATGGGGAGGTTAGGCCGGGGCTAGCCAGGCTGCTCCACTTAAACTTCCGATTCCCATTAAGGGAGCCCAAGATTGCAGGGGAAGGGAAGAGGAAGAAAAGCAAGGAGCATGACTGCTCTGTTTTTCACCCCGCTTAATCAAATAAAGCAGGAAGCTTCCGAGACGGAAGACTTGTTTATTGATATTTACAAATACACTCCTCCCCCCTCCAACCTAACCCCCCATCTTTTATTTATTTTCAAAAATACCTTATTTTTTTCTCTCTCTCAGATATTCTCTGGAATTTTAAGTCTTAATTTATGCTTGTCGTATATGTCCGCTGAAGAATGTCCTAACCTAATAGGTCGCTTTTAGTCTTTTTTTCTTCTCTGTAAATGTTCCATTCTTTTAAATTGAGCCACAGGGAAATTTAGAGAGAGCCCCACATCCGTTGTACTGAGAGTGAATTGCAAACGCAGGTCAATTTTTTCTAAGTGTCGTTGAATGAAATGGCCACATGGAACAGGCTTTAAATAAGAATTGATTACCCTCTTTCCCCTCAAACACACACACACACACACACACACACACACACACACACACACACACACACACACACACACACACACACACACACACACACACACACACACACGCCTGGTGTGAGTATTGTGTTACTACAGAACGTTAGATTATTTGATTCTATGGTGAAAAAAAAACGTTTTTAAGGAGTTCACAGAGGCTGTCCAGGATTGGTCTTCAAGTGAAAAAGAAGAGCCGTTTCGCACAGCGCTGGGAACAGACTGGCAGACATAATGCAGATCTGATACAAACCTGTGGCAAGAGAGAAACTCAATCATATACAGAGCAGGGATGCTGACATAGAAAGGGGCAGGTTGCCCAATCTGCCAACCCATTACCAGAGTTGTCATTGGATCATTATAGAGAGAGACTCCTTTAATGTTTAATACTAGTATGAAGTTGTGGTGTGTGTTGCCATTTTAAACCCTATGTACAGTACCAGTGAAAAGTTTTGACACACCTACTCATTACAGGGTTTTTGTTTATTTTTACTATTTTCTACATTGTAGAATAATAGTGAAGACATCAAAACTATGAAATAACACATATGGAATCATGTAGTAACCAAAAAAAACTGGTGACTACCTGGTTGAGAGAATGCCAAGAGTGTGCAAAGCTGTCATCAAGGCAAAGGGTGGCTACTTTGAAGAATCTCAAATATAACATATATTTTGATTTGTTTAACACTTTTTTGGTTACTACATGATTACATATGTGTTATTTCATATTGTTGATGTCCTCACTATTATTCTACAATGTAAAAAATAGTAAGAAATAAAGAAAAAACCTTTAATGAGTAGCTGTGTCCAAACTTTTCACTGGTACTCTATGTTAAAGGGTTCCATCCCACCACGAATCCCTATTGCAATAACAAACAGTGTGCAAGAGGTAGAAAGTGCATTGAGCCCTGAGCCAAACCCCCTTCACTTCTTATACAAGCTCTGGCGTAGGGAGCACCACAATTTTCCAACTTTTATTGGAATATGAAAACCCTAGAATAAATACTCCTCAGCCATCCTAATGTAAAAATCATATGTATGGCCATTTCAAATGAAAAGGAATTGGTATGTGGTCTATGGGAGAATGATATTATACCCACATTATATTGTTGAAAAATGTAATTGTGAACAAGATTATAGGTTTTGGATGCCAAAGCGGATGTACACTTTCAGATATCGACATGAACTTTTTTAAAGGTATATGAAAACATTCTTATTTGATATGATAATATAGTTAGACGGTACATGCCGTAAAGTTCACATCATGTTATGATATCTGAGAACTGGTCTTAATTTGAACAAAGGACCACTTTCTTGATAAGCTCACACTGTGGTGGCATGTCTTGGTTTTTCAATGGTGTTATTGTGAGAAGTCACTGAGAAGTGACAGCTTCATTTCCCTAGCTGTCTCTCTCTCTGTCTCTCTCTGTCTGTCTGTCTCTCTCTCTCTCTCTCTCTCTCTCTCTCTCTCTCTCTCTCTCTCTCTCTCTCTCGCCCTCTCTCTCCGTCTCTCTCTCTCTCTCTCGCTCTCTCTCTCTCGCTCTGCTCTGCTCTCTCTGTCTCTCTCTCTCCCTGTGTCTCTGTCTCTCTGTATCTTCACTCAGTCTTACTATTTGTGTGAGCTCTCTCTGACATCACCTCGGCTGGCAGCAGTCTGTGTGTGTCTGCGTGTGTGAGTCTGTAAGTGTGTGTGTGTGTGTGTGTCTTGTGACAGCAGCAGTAGACACAGTGAGGTAATCCAACCAAGCACGGCGGCCCTCCACCACCAGCCCTCTAGGCCGGCTACTCACTGCTCCCTGCTCCCAGGGTCAAAGGTCATGACCTCTAGGGTCTGGTGAGGTCAATGTCCCGGGGCTCTGCTTTTCTCCCGGAACACTCCTGCTGCCCACCCCTCCAAGACATTACTGGCCCATTAGGGGAGGAAATTGAAAACACGGACCCACCCCTTTACACACACACACACACACACACACACACACACACACACACACACACACACATAATGGGGTCAGCCAGCGGATGCCATTTGTAGGGCCTAATTTTTGTGTAATTAAGATGTAGCTGAGGAGGTGAGAAGGGTTGAAGGGTGAGACTCTGACAGGAGGGGAGAGCATGCTGTTGATGAGAGGTCAGAGAGAGGGGCGACTAGCGTCACACCACGCCAAGCTGCAGACAAAACATTCACCTAGGAGTGTGTGTCTGTTTGCTGTTGTGTCACTTGGGTTCAGAAAAAAAGTAACAGACTCTTGACCTCTTCTGACTGTAGTATTTTAATTTAAAAAAAAATACATTTAACTATTTGCTTTTGCTTCTACATGTTTTTCTACACATCACAATGGGCGCTCTGCAATTATTTCAGACATTACAACAAGAATGAACTCAGCTATTCAGACCCTGGAGTTTTTAAGAAATCTGGTTCGCAATTTGGTTCGCAATTTGGCCATCACTTCAGATTAGTCCTAACCAGGCTTGTTAAACCACAGCCTGGTCTCTCCTCTCCTCTCAGCCCTGTAACATTAGATCCCAGGGTCCGGGACATGGAGTGTACATGTGTATAAAACACAATGGCACCCTATTCCCTATATAGTGCACTACTTTTATGAATTGCATGTATATTATTCAGTGGCGATTTTAGCAAGTAAATCTTGATGGAGCAAAAAAAAAAACGTGGGATGAATGCCAGCAAAGCCATAACACTAAACAATACATTAATTGCACTATAACCGTGACAAACAGTGCCCACAAACTGTTAGGGCATACATAAAGCTGTCCCAACAGCAGAGTCCCAACAGCAGTCCTAACATCTTACCACTGCTACACCTGGCTGTCAGCAGAGCCTTGTCTGGCAGCAAAACCGTTAATTCAGCCTCATTTACTGCCTTTAAAAAAAAACATAGCTGATATCCCAAGTTTTTTTCACCTGATATTGGCGCCACCCTGTGTGGTCGCTTGTTAAGCAGCTCCCATTGTTTGTGCGTTAATTGTTGTTTTAGTATGTTTTAAAAAATAATAATAGTTCAGGGTTATGGAGTGCTATTATTTTACGAAGGTTTTAGCGGTCCTTTTTATCACTGAGGCACTTTTTTTTTTTCTCAGCGCTGAACGTTCACATCCTCAATTATTTACAACCGAGCCCAGATCCTGGATTTAGCACACTCAGCGCTATTGCACCCGAGGGAAAAGTTCGATATTAAAGGCAACGCCGTGGATGCAGGGCAAGTGAAGGCCAGTGCCTTCTTTTTTGCAGTGGTGTGCTGGGGCGCCAGAATAAAGGCTGGTGATGCTTCTCGGGTAAATAAGCTGATCATGAAGGCTAGCTCTGTTCTGGGGATTAGCCTTGACGCTCTAGAGGAGGTGGCGGAGAGAAGGATCCTGGCCAAACTGCTGGCCATCATGGACAACGTCACCCACCCTCTGCATGCCATGGTTATGATGCAGAGGAGCACTTTCAGTCACAGACTGATCCCACCACGGTGTGCCAGAGAGCGCTACAGGAGGTCCTTCCTGTCGTAGGCTATTAGACTATTTAATGCCTCACCGGGGTGCCATGCCGTCGGCAACATAGACCTGGAACTGTTGGGGTGTTAGGACCTAGTTTAACAATTATGCATCCATCCGTGAGTAACTCTGGTCTGTAATCACTCATTCACTCAGGACTTATTCATTCAGGACTGTATTAACATATTCATGTACAGTTGTTATATCATATCACGTGCAATATTGTAAGTAATTATTGGACTGAACTTACGTAGCGATTCACTCAGGAATGCATATTAGTATCCTGTCAGTTATATTTTTTCATTGCTTTTAGTATATCGAATGTCTAATAGGTGCATTTATCTGTAATATATTTTAAGGGAATTATTATTATTACCTAAATTATATCATACACACATTTAGCTATTTAAGTTTCTCTTCCTGTCATTTACCTGTTCAGTTAATGTAACCATGCAAATATTCACTCATGCCCTCATGCCAAATAGAGTCAAAAGCTTTTTTGAAATCAAAGTTTGAGAAGACTTTACCTTTGTTTTGTTTTGTTTCTTTGTCAATTAGGGTGTGCAAGGTGAATATGTGGTCTGTAATTTGGTAATAAGCTGATTTGACATTTGCTCAGTACATTGTTTTCACTGAGGAAATGTACGAGTCTGCTGTTAATGATAATGCAGAGGATTTTCCAAAGGTTGCTGTTGACGCATATCTCGTGCTCCCTCTCCCTCCTCCTCCTCTCTCCCTCCCGAATGGGAAACACATATTCATCATTAGAGAGTTAGTGTAGAGTCACAAGCAGAGTCACTGTGCTCTGGCATGCAGGACCAGGTCAGGTCTCTGTAGTGGCATGCAGGACCAGGTCAGGTCTCTGTAGTGGCATGCTGGACCAGGTCAGATCTCTGTAGTGGCATGGTGGACCAGGTTAGGTCTCTGTAGTGGCATGGTGGACCAGGTTAGGTCTCTGTAGTGGCATGGTGGACCAGGTTAGGTCTCTGTAGTGGCATGGTGGACCAGGTTAGGTCTCTGTAGTGACATGGTGGACCAGGTTAGGTCTCTGTAGTGGCATGGTGGACCAGATTAGGTCTCTGTAGTGGCATGGTGGACCAGGTTAGGTCTCTGTAGTGGCATGGTGGACCAGGTCAGGTCTCTGTAGTGGCATGGTGGACCAGGTCAGGTCTCTGTAGTGTCATGGTGGACCAGGTTAGGTCTCTGTAGTGACATGGTGGACCAGGTCAGGTCTCTGTAGTGACATGGTGGACCAGGTCAGGTCTCTGTAGTGGCATGGTCGACTTCATGACTCATCTGCAATCTGGGCTCTAATAAAAAATTCAGTAAATGTATAGATTGCTATAACACTCGTAATACGTTTATTATTGGTGGGTTTAGAGTAAAAGGGAATGAGAACTTTCTTAGAGTGTAAGCTAGAGTCTAGAGAAGGTTGTGTCTCAGTTGGTCAGTGTTCTCTCTGTGACTCAGTGTAAACAGACACCTATCAACAGCTGGCCACTTAGCTACAGAACAGCCCCGTCTCTATAAAGAGAGAAGAACTACTGACCCCCACCACACACACACACACACACACACACACACACACACACACTCAGAATCAGGAATGCACACTTACATGACCACACATACACAAACAGCCATAAACACATATCTGCCTAACCACACAAAAACTCACACATTGTCCCCTCCACACACACGCACGGCTACCTAGCGTGCCCTCTCCCCTAGAGACAGACTGGGCTGTGTTTACGGCTTTTCCGGAAACATTCACAGGAAGCGAGTGCCTCTCTCCACTTCCAACTTTTTATTTTTGCGTCAACACTTGGTAGAGTTTTTTTTGTGCAGGAAAACAGTGCTGGAGGATTTATTGCACTGTAATCTAAAGAGAGAGAGACCCACATCCCATAATACAGCGGTCACAATGCCTGTGAGAATGTAAACTGCAGGGAGAGTAAATTATACAAATAGAGATAGTTGTAATGCTCTTCGCTCTCAATGTTTTCTCTTGGAGGACACTGTGGAGTCTCTCTGGAGGCAGAGGTACTGTCTGCCTGCCAGGAAAACACTCCAAACATATCCTCTCTCTTCTCTTCTACTGTCCTCTTGTCCTACATTGAGTGTTGGTCATGCCAGATTCATCTTGTGCAACACGCCTCATTCACCTCTATCTAGGATCTACAACACTAGAATACACATTACATACACCCAGAGAGAGCTCATCCTTAACTGCTGCTGTACATCTGAGGAAAGCGTTATTCTAATATATATACAGTGCCTTCGGAAAGTATTCAGACCCCTTGACTTTTTCCACATTTTGTTACGTTGCATCCTTATTCTAAAATGGATTGAATTAAAAAAAATCCTCAACAATCTACACACACACAAAAACAGAAATAACTTATTTACATAAGTATGTACAGTGAGACTCAAATTTGAGCTCAGGTGCATCCTGTTTCCTTTGATCATCCTTGAAATGTTTCTACAAGTTGATTGGAGTCCACCTGTGGTAAATTAAATTGATTGGACATGATTTGGAAAGGCACACACCTGTCTTTAAATGGTCCCACAGTTGACAGTGCGTGTCAGAGCAAAAACCAAGCCATGAGGTCGAAGGAATTGTCCGTAGAGCTACGAGACAGGATTGTGTCGAGGCACAGATCTGGGGAAGGGTACCAAAACATTTCTGTAGCATTGGAAGTCCCCAAGAATACAGTGGCCTCCCTCATTCTTAAATGGAAGACGTTTGGAACCACCAAGACTCTTCCTAGAGCTAGCCACCCGGCCAAACTGAGCAATCGGGAGAGAAGGGCCTTGGTCAGGTAGATGGTCACTCTGACAGTTCATCTGTGGAGATGGGAGAACCTTCCAGAAGGACAACCATCTCTGCAGCACTCCACCAATCAGGCCTTTATGGTAGAGTGGCCAGACGGAAAGTACAGAGAGACCCTTGATGAAAACCTGCTCCAGAGTGCTCAGGACCTCGACTGGGGCGAATGTTCAACCTTTTTGGTCAAATAGCCCTTACAAAGCCTGGAGGTGTGTTGGGTCATTGTCCTGTTGAAAACCAAATGATAGTCCCACTAAGCCCAAACCAGATGGGTTGGCGTATCGCTGCATAATTCTGTGGTAGCCATGCTGGTTAAGTGTGCCTTGAATTCTATATAAATAACTGACAGTGTCACCAGCAAAGCACCCCCACACCATCACACCTTCTCCTCCATGCTTCACGGTGGGAACTACACATGCGGAGATCATCCGTTCATCTACTCTGCGTCTGACAAAGACACAGCGGTCTCAAATTTGGAATCATCAGACCAAAGGACAGATTTCCACCAGTCTAATGTCCATTGCTCGTGTTTCTTGGCCCAAGCAAGTCTCTTCCTCTTATTGGTGTCCTTTAGTAGTGATTTCTTTGCAGCAATTCGGCCATGAAGGCCTTATTCACACAGCCTCCTCTGAACAGCTGATGTTGATATGTACTGTTACTTGAACTCTGTGAAGTATTTATTTCTGAGGCTGGTAACTCTAATTAACTTATCCTCTGCAGTCTTCCTTTCTTGTGGCGGTCCTCATGAGAGCTTGTTTCATCATAGCGCATGATGGTTTGACCTTCTTGTCTTAAAGTAATGATGGACTTTCGTCTCTCTTTTACTTATTTGAGCTGTTCTTGCCATAATATGGACTTGTTCTTTTACCAAATAGGGCTACTTTTAAATAAATGTTGATTTGTTTAACACTTTTCTGGTTACCATGATTACATATGTGTTATATAATAGTTGTGATGAATTCAATGCAAATTAATTACTTAAAAGTCATACAATGTGATTTTCTGGATTTTTGTTTTAGATTCCGTCACTCACAGTTGAAGAGTACCTATGATAAAAATTACAGACTTCTACATGCTTTGTAAGTTGGAAAACCTGCAAAATCGGCAGTGTATCAAATACTTGTTCTCCCCACTGTATATATTACTTAGTGTTGTTGTGCTGCACGTCCTAAGTTCAGCCTTTTGCTCTCCACCACATACATGCCAGACACACACACACAAACACTATCTCTTTCTCTCTCTCACACACACATGAACCACCCACTCCATGCCCCAGACGCCATAGGAAGTCCAACAGCTGGACATAAGCACATAAATATGAACTGTCCGTCCCGCCATCCTGTTCATCTCTAATTATTGATAGAAGGGAACTTTTAATGCCTTGCATGTGGTCCCCCCACCCCCCCCCCCCCACCCCTCTCTCTCTCTTCCCCCTCTTCTCACTTTCCCTTTTGAACAGCTCATCACTCTTAAACAAGCCCGTCTTTATCATCTCTGCCAACTAACTCCCCATCCCTGAGCTCCCAAAAGCCACCAGCGCAGAGAAAATTAAAGCCTCCAACAGAGCATCACATGGCCCAACCTAACACAACACACTGCTCCGTGACCAAGCACTCACCCCAAGTCGAGATCCCATCTCACTGCACTTCAAATTAGAGTCTGGCCAGAAAAATAAGCTGTTCTGGACGTTTTGATGTGTGCGTGGGTACGAGTGTGTTTGTGTATAGAGCAGTTCATGGTGTGGTGGTTTTTAGCTGCAGTACATGTCTGGATGTCTTTATTGTTGAGTGAGGTGAATCGTGTTGCTTATCATGGTCACTGTAGTGAGTTGGGACCTCTTGTCAGAGAGACTAAGGTAATATGAAGATTGCCAGGTCATCAACGTACTTATCTTTACATGTTGTTGTAAGTAAGTTGAATTCATTTTTTAATGGAAGTAAAGACATGCTGATTGCAACTGATCACAATCAAGACTTGTAGTAGTTGTATATTAACCACTGGAAGTACAGGCAATTTACAATATCACAAATCTTAACAAAGGAAAAGTCCTATTTTCGATGGACTTTATACAAAACCATAGATTAATCAAATTTTTACGCCATTTATTTGTATAGGGCCCCCATTTGATCTTGTTAGTCACTCTCACTTTTTCTCTCCGCCCCATGGCAAAATGAGTAGAATTCCATGAAATGTGTTATAGAATTGCTAAATCTTCTCTCCACCACATAGCAAAATGTGTAGAATTGAAGGAAATTAACTGGCAAGGTGGGGGCCCTGCTCTGACTACGTGTGTGGGTATGACGCGGGTACGCAGCCCCGCAGGCCCTTGCGGCCCCTCATGATGAGTTCAGATTTTTGGTGGCCCCGACACCCATCCCTGGAGTAAACGATGGGAGCCCAAATCTTGGAACAGTTCTGTTATTTCCACGTTCTTTCCACACTTGTCTTTTTTCCTCCAACCTCCTCAGACAACATGTATCATGCTGCTTGTGTATTACAAAACCACAGAGCATTGTAACGAATACACAGAGATCCTAACAGCGCTCTCAGACCAAGGCCCAGTCCCAAATACCACCCTATACACTAGATAGTGCCCTACTTTTGACCAGAGCCCTATGGGTTTCCCTATTGGCCCTGGTCAAAAGTAGTGCACTATATAGGGAATAGGGTGCCATTTGGGACGCACACCAAGGCTCCGAGCTGAGTAAATATTTGGAGGGCCTTGGTTCAGAGGATACGCTCTGCTGTAAGAAGGCCCTTGAACTCTTGGCTATCCCACATTGGGGGAGAGAGAGAGGCTTGTGTGTGTGTGTGTGTGTGTGTGTGTGTGTGTGTGTGTGTGTGTGTGTGTGTGTGTGTGTGTGTGTGTGTGTGTGTGTGTGTGTGTGTGTGTGTGTGTGTGTGTGTGTGTGTGTGTGTGTGTGTGTGTGTGTGTGTGTGGTACGTTCTACACTTGGCTGGCCACTACACACCGTTAAACACCCCCGTGCCGTGTCCTGGCCTCTCCCAAGTGTTGTCCGGTGGAATAATACACACAATGAGGATACACTCACTTGCATAAATATACACAAATACTAACTGGACACACGCACACACAGGTATGCACACATGTTCACACAAACGTTACAACACACATGATGTATGCATGCTCATACCTGAACAGTTTACACACACACACACCTCTACAGTACAGATTCACAGTATTCTTTATACACATATTATGCACACACACACACACACTTACAAACTGCGTCACACACTCTCAGCAGAGCCTGTTGACAGGAGTCCATTGTGACTGGGAGACCAGGAAGAGAGAAAATGAAATGTCTGTTTGTGATTCCCCCTCACTGCTACCCTTCCCTAAAACAGCCATGGTGCTTTGAGAAATGCTTCGGTGGGAGGAAGGAGGGTGAAGGAGGGCAGGGGGTAGGAGAGGGAAGGAGAGAGAGAGAGAGAGTCAGGAGCACAGCCAGGAGGACGGGAGTAGGGGAGAGGGGAGGAAGAGAGGGGTAGGAGGGGGAGTGGAGAGGGGGAGCTGTAAGGGGTGAGGGACGGGTGTCGCTGCAGGGCCCGTGTGAACTTCCTGTGAAGGTGTGGAGGATAAGGAGGCGCTGGGAACAGAGAGGCACACGGAGATGAGTGTCTGAGCCCTGGCTTAGCTGCTACTGTTTCACCCCGCCGTCCATATCTCCCTCTTTCCAACCCTACCTTCCTTCACAGACCTCTCCCAGAGCAGCAGTACTCTACACTGTCAGGGCACTGTGAAAACTTCTCATCTCTTTCTCTTCTCTCACTCGCTCTGTCGTTTCCTTTTCTCTCCTCTTGCTCCTTGAAAAGCAGCACATGCTGTTGAGTGTGTCAGGCAGGAGGGTGGTTGGTGTGGGTCACAACCCTGGGTGGAAACATCCCAGCGTGGGGTAGCTGGTTTTTACACAGCACTGTTGATGTGACCTAACCCGGGTCTGGCCCTGGTGCTGGAGCAGGGTGGTGGAGGGTGGACCCAGCAGGGGGTTAGACCCACCACTACTGCTGTTTCCTCTGTCACACTTTCTTACTCTCTTTTCCTGTCTCTCACTCTCTACAGCGCTCTCTCTCTCTCTCTCTCTCTCTCTCTCTCTCTCTCACTCTGTATAGCTCTCCCTCTCTCTCTCTCTCTCTCAGCTGGAGCAGAATATACCATCTTCTCGACTATATTGTCTATCTCCTGACACTCTCAGTCATGTGGAGGGAGGGAGTTCCAGCCCCTACAGTCAGTAATTCCAGCAAGACACCCAGTCATTATTTTAATAAAATGCAATTACCACTATTACTGGAACAATTGGGTTTTGTGACTGCCCTTTTCTGTACCTCTGCCCTCTTCAGCCCCCTCATCCAGCCCCCACTGTAGACAAATACCCCGACCGTCCCCACCACACTACTTAATGTCAGGGAGGCAGGTCAAGCCGTGGGCTGGGGGCTATGGGGCTGTAGGGAGGTCAGAGGGAAAACACACACTGTATTGTGGTGCTGTGTAATTCAACATAATCTAAAGTGCTCCATGGGAGGGGGGTCCAGTGGTCTAGGGGTCCCTTCTCCCCTTTCTGTGGAATTTCATTAAAGTGTTAAAAGAGAGGCTTCCATTTATCGTGATTGTCAGAGCCGAGTGTAAAGTGTGTTTTTAAAATGTGTCTGTGTGGTTAGGAGAGGAGGGCCCATTCTCCTTCCGTGTGGTTGTAGGTTCTGAGGGGGTCCACTGTTGTGGGACAGCGTCAGACGGGAGGTGGGGGGGGTGAGAGGCAAGCTTTTGTGCTAAGTGATAAAAAGACGACCCGGCCGAACTGGGCTGCCTTTGTTCCTGTGCGCCGCTGCAAAATATGATTTGAGATTAGGACCCCGAGGCAGGCATCCTTTTCAATGGCCTGTTTTAGTTTTTTTCTGCCAGCTATTCTAATCAGTGACTGGGGAAAGAGACAAGCAGCATAAAGATGTAGTGTTCAGGAGGAGAGTGGTTGCAAGGAAGGAATTCTGGGATCTGTCATCTGCCAGAAATGAACCCCCTCATCGTTCCCCCCCCCCCCCACACACTCTTTCACTCCTCCTCTCATCTTTCCTCATTCCACCCCTCCCCTCATCTTTCCTCCACCCATCCCCTCATCTTTCCTCCAGCCATTCTTCCATCCCCAGATTCCTTCCTGTGATTTGGGTGACCTATCCAGCTCCAGCTCCAGCCTCAGCCCCAGACACACACTATCTTTCCAGACCCCCAGCTAGAGTACAGAGTGTTAGTGTCTGGCCATGAGAATGGCCTCAGGTAGACAGGAAATGGTATGGTATGGGATTAGTATAGTATGGTAGAGAGGGAAGGGGTTAAAATGCATGGGAGTATATACAAACAACGAGACAATGCAAACATACATGACAGAACCACTGCTCTGTGTGTGGTCTCTTCTTAACATGAAATGTTTGTTGTGTGAGGGGGAAGACATGGGGGGGTTCCTGATGATGAGTTCACAACGATTCCATGTTAGCTGCTGTTGTGTGTCGTGGCAAGAAAATATTGTCTCTTCTTGACTGAGATACACATTTGGAACAGAACCTTCTCTCCTTTCTCTCTCTCTCTCTCTCTCCTTCTCTCTCTCTACGAGGTGCTGGTAACCCTGGGGATATACCAGGCTTTCAATTCACCGTGGGAAGGGCCTCGGGTACATCTACAAAGATGGGAGGGAGGAAGGGGAAAAAGGGTATCACGCTGGCAGAAAATGGGCAACCTTACTCTGATAGGGAGAGCAGCCTGAGGCATCATGCCTGTCCCCGGGCACTCCTCTGCTTTACAGCAGCTTTTAGACACGCTCTCTATCGCTCTTATCCCTCTCCCTTCTTTCCACTCTCTGATTCTCTCTCTTTTCCTTTCTCTCTCTCTCACCCTCTCTCTTTCTCTCCCCTCTCCGTCTCTCACAGTCTCTCTGACTGCTTTTAATGATTGCTGCTGCAAAGTGCAGAGCGGAGCAAATGTGTGTCAGGAAACTAAGGCATTTACGGGCTGAATCACCAGTCATAGGTTGAGGCTTTAGTCAGCCTTTGTTGCTGTTATTTTTATATGGTTTAGGAATAATTTGTATCTGTTTTTTTAAATCTGGTTTAGGCTAGATGGAAGATCTCTCTTGGAAAGTACAGTGTGCAGGATTTGTTCAAATTAAGCTCTTAAAAAGAAACAAATGTGAATGCCTTGCCATATTCCTTCATGGGAAGATACACAACCCCATTCCTAGTTTTAGCCCCAGTACTTACTCCAGTCCCAGCACCAGCACCAGCCCTAACTCCGGCCCTAGCACTAGCCGCCGCCCAAATCGTGCCCTGGTCAAACATAATCAAAGACTAAGATCTAGACCCTGCTCTAACCAAAAATCCATTCAAAAATAATATTTGGGACGTTTTTTTCATTAGTCCACTGTTAATACAAAAAAAACACGTCAACATGATGATGTGGCAAGTGCCACTTTGTTTCTTCTTGAAAAGCTGACTGATGAAATGCATAACATTTTGGAACTGTATCAAGTGGACAGAAAAAATACTGAAAGTTTCAACCCTTAGCCTCATTCTCATAACTCCACCCCAACCTAGTCTAAGACTTAGACTCTACTCTAACCTTAGACCAAACTCATTGTCCCAGACATAATACGAGACAGTGTGAAAGAGGTCCTGCGCGTTGGGTGTCCTAGCCCCCGTGTCACTGGCTTTGAGCGGTGTGTAGGAGTCCCAGCTATGCCGGCGCTGCGTCCATTCAGACCAGTCTGGTGTTTTACATGGCAATGAATGATGGTCAAAGAAATCATCTCCTGTGTCAAAGCACCCGACAAACATGCCTTTCTCACGGGCTCGGCTAGGCCAGGAGAAGTGCCCCTTTGTCGCGGCAGACGCACGTGCTATCAGCTTCCCCACATCTCCATAAAATATGCCCCATTGTCCTAGAGGCGAACTCTGTGTAGTCCAAACCAGCAGCATTCCTAAAGAACACCCCCCCCCCGCACCTCCCCTTCCTGCCTCCAACCATTCTTAGGAGTCACTCCTTCAATCCTTCCCTCTCTTCCATCAGTAGAATGAGTTCTCAGAGGGAATGGGGGAAGAGAAAGGAGAAGGGAAAAGCCAGCCTAGTTAACCGCGTGTCTCGTCACCACGTCGTCCCGTAAATAAAAGACAGTGAATCCCCCAGTGCCTGGTGAGCCGCTGCCATTTGTGAGTGATGGGGAGCAGCTTGCCCACTGTACCCAGGGCACTGCCACCCGCTGCTGGGGATAGTGGGAGGAGATTTGTTGTGTTTATCTCCTTGGCATGCATCTCGCCACACACGTACTCAGTTAAACAGAACATGGCTCCATCTGAAACAGAACATACTCCCTGGAGGAGAGGTGGAGGTTCTGTTCTGGGGTGAAAATGGTGCTTTAAAACAAAAAAAGAAAACGAGGGAGTGAGAGTCTATTTTAAAAAAAACAACGTAGTGCTCTTTTCACGGTGTTGCTAGTGTTGGAATGTTTTTCATCAAGGAGCTATTTACTTGAGTCCGGCTTGTTCTGTGTGCGTGTGTGAGATATCTGGCCTCTGCTGGCAGAGAAAAGCATGTATTTATGAAAGCTGTGGGCCTCCACACACTTCTGGGATGGATTATGAAATGTTTTTGGAAAAATAGAAACCCACCGACCGACCAGACAGCTATTTTGACCACTTAGTTTAGCTCCTAATTGTAAACCATAAAAGCAGTCTTTCTCCCTCTCTTTTATAAGGGTGTCCTTGTTACTCACAGTGCTGGGTTTTACTGAAATGCAAGGCAGGTGTCTGGAGAAAGTGTATCCCCCATGCAGGCCCCGTTATACATGCGTTGTGCAAGGCCACTTTCAGTCCAAAACTGTGGTGCTAGGACTCCATTCATGCTGTTGTCTAACACGACTACAGTGGTATCCCGCTCCTCCATCCATCCTCCTCTAACTGGCACAGGGTCTGCATACACACCACCACTGACAGTCTCTGCACTTGATCAGTGTCAGTTTGACAGAGCCTAACACTAACCCCTCTGACTTGATGAAGTCAGCACCATGAACCTACCTTAGCCCCAATCCCCAGCTCAAGCCTTAGCCCCAGCTCAAGCCTCATCTTCAGCCCTTAGCACACACACACTTTCACACTCTGCTACTCTGTTTATTACCTATCCTGATTGCCTAGTCACTTTTACCTCTACCCATATGTGCATATTACTTCAATTACCTCACCTCATTATTGTTATTTTATTGTATTACTATTTCCTTTTTTTAATTTAACAAATGTTTCTTGCTTTTTCATTCTGCACTGTTGGGAAAGGCTCGTAAGTAAACATTTCTCTGTAAAGTCTACACTTGTTGCATTCGGCGCATGTGACAAATACGATTTGATTGATTTCATTAACCCCTGCCTCATCCCTAGCCCGATCCCCAACACCGATCCTCTCACCTGATCAGTATCAGTTCGACTGAGCCCAACACTAACCCCTCTGATGATGAAGTCAGCACCATGACCACTGCAGTCCTAATGGAGTCTTCCCTGTCTTTGTCCTTAACCATCTAACCATCTATTCCCATCAATTATTCAGCAGGGAAAGGAAAGTGTTTGAGTGTGTAACACTGATCCTCTGCTACTGAACAATCTATTCTGCGTTGCAGTGCTGTGTAAGTCATGAAATACTGCCTACACAGGCAGACCACTCTGTAAATGAGCAGTATACTAAGGAGACAGTTGTTTTAAAGATGTTAAGTATGTGGAAGAGGATGTAGCTTGTATATGTAAGAGGATGTGGCTAGTATATGTAAGAGGATCTAGCTAGTATATGTAAGAGGATGTAGCTAGTATATGTAAGAGGATGTAGCTAGTATATGTAAGAGGATGTAGCTAGTATATGTAAGAGGATGTAGCTCGTATATGTAAGAGGATGTAGCTAGTATATGTAAGAGGATGTAGCTCGTATATGTAAGAGGATGTAGCTAGTATATGTAAGAGGATGTAGCTCGTATATGTAAGAGGATGTAGCTAGTATATGTAAGAGGATGTAGCTTGTATATGTAAGAGGATGTAGCTAGTATATGTAAGAGGATGTAGCTAGTATGTGTGAGAGGATGTTGCTAGTATGTGTAAGAGGATGTAGCTCGTATATGTAAGAGGATGTAGCTAGTATGTGTGAGAGGATGTTGCTAGTATGTGTAAGAGGATGTAGCTCGTATATGTAAGAGGATGTAGCTAGTATGTGTGAGAGGATGTTGCTAGTATATGTAAGAGGATGTTGCTAGTATACAGTGCCTTCTGGAAGTATTCCGACCCCTTGACTTTTTCCACATTTTGTTACGTTACAACCTTATTCTAAGATTGATTAAATAAAACATTTTCCTCAGCAATCTACACACAATACCCCATAATGACAAAGCGAAAACAGGTTTTTAGAAAGTTTTGAAAATGTGTAATAAAAAAAACATACATTATTTACATAAGTATTCAAACCCTTTGCTATGAGGCTCGAAATTGAGCTCAGGTGCATCCTGTTTCCATTGATCATCCTTGAGATGTTTCTATAACTTGATTGGAGTCCACCTGTGGTAAATTAAATTGATTGGACATGATTTGGAAAGGCATACACCTGTCTATATAAGGTCCCACAGTTGACAGTGCAAAAACCAAGCCATGAGGTCGAAGGAATTATCCGTAGAGCTCCGAGACAGGATTGTGTCGAGGCACAGATCTGGGGAAGGGTAGCAAAAACTTTCTGCAGCATTGAAGGTCCCCAAGAACACAGTGGCCTCCATCATTCTTAAATGGAAGAAGTTTGGAACCACCCATCCTAGACCTGGCCGCCTGGCCAAACTGAGCAATCGGGAGAGAAGGGCCTTGGTCAAGAAGGTGACCAAGAACTTGATGGTCACTCTGAAAGAGCTCTAGAGTTCCTCTGTGGAGATGGGAGAACCTTCCAGAAGGACAACCATCTCTGCAGCACTCCACCAGTCAGGCCTTTATGGTAGAGTGGCCAGACGGAAGCCATTCCTCACTATAATGCACATGACAGCCTGTTTGGAGTTTGCCAAAAGGCACCTAAAAACTCTCAGACCATGGAGGAGCCTGTCTGTCTAGGTCTGAGAGGAGGTTGAGTGGATGGAGAGGAGAAAGGGGATAGAGGGCAGGGTGAGTGATGCTAATTGAGATTAGCGCCTGGTGCTCTAAATTGACACAGACTGCATGGGTAGCCCAACACAAACGCACAAACACACACACACACAAAGACACACACACTCCCAGAGACTCCCAGGCTGTCAGACCTAGGCAGCCTTATGTTTTCTTCCTGCCTAGGGGGCAGCAGGAAGGATACTGAATGGAGGAAAGCAGAAAAAAGACCGAAAATAAATTGTCAGAGGAAAAGTGGCAAAAAATAGCAATGATCCTGAAATGGAGAAAGAGAAGAAAAAAATATTATTCTCTCTCACCCCCATCATTGTGTGATTGTGTGTTAGTACCAGGAGCAGAGCCTGTGTAAAAGGTCACAGTGCACTTTTGAACTTTCACTCGACCGAACCAACCTTCCCATTAGTTCAGAAATCCATAGGGTTTCCCGTGAAGAAGGGCCCAGCTTGGGCTGCTTGTGAAAGTCAATTAGATCCACACTGACGGAGCCTACGTCCCAAATGGAACCATATCCCCTATATAGTGCACTGCTATATAGGGAATATGGTTCCATTTGGGACGTATCCACCGTCAGGTAGTGCACTATATAGTGAATAGGCTGCCATTTGGTACGCAGACAGAGGCTTTTGCACTCTGTACCCTGACAGACAGACAAACCGACAGACCCTGGACTAACTGTGTGAAGAGGGTGGGGGGGTTTAGGATGGGAGAAGGGGGGTCTTTTTGGAGGTATTAGATCCATGATCTGAGAGTGCTGTATTGAATATTTTATTGACTGTCTGCTTGCCCTGTGCTGACCTGCCTGACATGCTAACTCCTGGGCCCGCTGGAGACGCCACGTCAGTTCACATCAGAGCAGCCGGCCGTGAGGCTCCCAAAGCATTTCCTGTGAATAAACTCTGGCACAGCTGGGGAGGGTGGACCAGAGCTAGACCAGGGCAGCGAGGAAACACTGCTGCACTACACAGCACACTCACATGCACGGACATATGCACATAAACACATGCATGTACGTATACACTCACTGTTTCTGTCATCAACCCATTCTTTCCCGTACAAACACACGCACTCTCCCTCCAAAAGAATGGTGAATGTGTCGGTCTTAATCCCTCTGTAATTGCATCAACTCTGGCCACATGTACGCTTCATGCACCTGGAATAGTGGAACTCACTGACAATATTGCTGTTGTTCACTGTTTCACATATCTTTTTTCCTTTACATTTCAAGATAATTTTGAACAAGAATTTGATCTGTCTCTCTCTCTGCCCCCCGCTTTGCTCTCTCCCCCCTCATTACTGGCGACATGGTCTTTCTAATGTGTTAAAAGTCAGTCAGTCAGCAACGGACTTGCTGCTCTCCAGAGCTCTTTACTTATTCATGCTCCCATCTCACTGGACAGGGCTGCTGACAAGATACTAACTATGCTGATCCTAGATCAGAGAAGACAAAGAAATACTATATACTGAGCATACAGACCCAATATATCTGATATAGATGTGGGTATGTCTGACCAGAGAGGACATAGTGATTATTATACTGATCCTAGGTCAGAGGTTCTTCATCTCATTCTCTTACTGTAGGTCGTCGACATAGTCATTAGAGCCTTCCCACTTACCGCCCACATTCACAACAACATGCCTTCTCTGATTCTCTCTGTTCTTGTTCTGTCTTTCTTCTCTCTCTCTTTCTCTGTCCTGCTCTCTCTCCCTCTCTCTGAATGACATGAATGTGCTGTGGAGTGACCATGAAGATATACCGGCTGCCTGTCACAAAGAGGAGAGGAGAGGTCGGGGCTCCACAACCTCTGGCCTTGTTTATTTGCCTTACACTGTCATCCACTGCCAAACCTCCAACCGCCAATCGGTCCATAGAAAAACTTTCAAAGAAACATTCTTTTTGGAGGGGTTATAGTTTAGGTTTTAAGCCAGAGCACACTGCCAGACCCCATGCTGTGTGTGAGGCTGTGACACACGGCCGTCCTACATACACACACAAACACATACACACACCCTCAGGCTCTCCTGCACACCATGCTTTCTGTCCCCATCACTCACTCTCTGGCGTCGCCGCCACACAATGTCTCCATCTTTGTTCCTTGCTCCAAAGCCTGTGTTTGACAGAGCTGTGTTTGACAGAGCTGTGTTTGACAGAGCTGTGTTTGACAGAGCTGTGGTCATAATGTGTCTGTGTGTCTGGGGAGGATGAGGAGGGGGGGGGGTGGAGGGGGCTCTTGATAGAGTGAAGACGACCCCCAGTGTTGGTGTGTGTGTGTGTGTGTGTGTGTGTGTGTGTGTGTGTGTGTGTGTGTGTGTGTGTGTGTGTGTGTGTGTGTGTGTGTGTGTGTAATATTGTATTTAGGCTACCGGTAATAAAACTACAGTTCCTATACACTGAGAGACAGCATTTATTGTATGGGAGTTGAGTAGTTTGACAGAAAGAGCTGTAGCCGGGAATTACAATCAGCACAATTAGCCGGAGTGGCTAATTGGGAGAAACAGGAACATTCCCGGTGGGCCGGACTGGTTGTATATTTTTAAATAGATTATTGTAGGCTACTCTTGCAGAAACGTGGGCTACATGTACGTTACACTTGCAGAAGAATGGGCTGCTACTGATACACTTGGTAGATGATGCGATTCAGGCACAAACAAGCGCGAGCTGCGACCACGCATGCGCCACAGGTTGGACATGTGCACTTTTTACCCAGGAGGCTTTCATGCTAATGTGCACTGAGAAATACATTCTAATGTCTTTGGACAATGATACGAAGCTCGGGCCTGGCCTCGCGATAGCTCATGGTGTGCGATGCACAGACAGACAGGCAGACAAACACTTGTAGGATAAACAGTTGTGAAGCTACACTTATTTGCACTAAATTGGAAATTATGTTCAAGAAAAATACACTGGGAATAACAAGGTTGTAGAGAATAGTGCTCTATAGCGGACTTCAATAGTAAAGCTGTAATTATGTTTATCTGGTCTGAGGAACTAAAGTCTGGAGGAATGAAACTCCCGGGCTGAAAGTTAATCCCACTCCGGCCCTGCACACACACTGACCTGGGCTGGAGAGGTTTTTCCACACACTGACCTGGGCTGGAGAAGTTTTTCCACACACTTACCTGGGCTGGAGAGGTTTTTCCACACACTGACCTGAGCTGGAGAGGTTTTTCCACACACTGACCTGGGCTGGAGAGGTTTTTCCACACACTGACCTGGGCTCGAGAGGTTTTTCCACACACTGACCTGGGCTGGAGAGGTTTTTCCACACACTGACCTGGGCTGGAGAGGTTTTTCCACACACTGACCTGGGCTGGAGAGGTTTTTCCCCTCCCTTTCTGAAACATGCAAGACAACAGCATTCCTCACTCCGTAGGTGTATTTTCCCACACCACCATTAAAAAGGGCTTCCTTAAAACGATTCCTGAAGTTGGCCGTGTACTTCTCCTCACGGCTATATTAAATAAATAAAGAAGAGAGGAGAGCGCGTGCTGAAAGGGTCACTGTAATACCACCATTAAAAACACTGCAAATGTAATTCCTCCCAGAGGTTGGAACTTTAAAAGTGCGACGTGTGCGTATGAGTTTTTAAAATAATTTAAAAGGTTTGGGGAGTAAAGGTCATAGGAGTGCTAATGGCGAGCTACTCTCTCTCTCACTATCTCTCTCTCTCTCTCCCTCCCTCCCTCCCCTCCTCCTCCTTCCCACATCCCCTCTTTTCCCTGGGAGCCGTAATGAAAGTTTGATGTGGATATTAGGTTGTTGCTCATCTTGCACCTTGCTGCTCATAGTATTGACAGCAGCAGTGAGCTGGCTGTGAGGCAGAGAGCATCGCCAGGCCCGGCCACTCCAGCCCTCCCTCCTCTTCTTCCTCTTTCCTCCCTGTGTCTGTTCGTCTGTCTGCTGACAACATCAGAAGTGTTTTAACAGGGTTTTAATGGCCGGGCCATCCTCAGCACTAAAGCCCTCTCCCTCCACCTCCCTGACGTTGGAAATGGATGCTGTGAAAACCTCTCTCTGCCTGATGACATGCCCTCCTTTCCTTTCCTCCTTTTCCTCCCTTCCTTCTCTTCTTCCTCGCTGGTGCTGCCACTGCTCATGTGACTGACTGAGAGGAACTAAGGTCTGCCCTCTGACAAGACCATGCCCTTGACGGACTGACCCCCCCCAGCTCGCTCTCTTTCTGTTGTTGTGAATGGGGTCCTGTGATGTTGTGTGTGTGTGTGTGTGTTTGTTTGTGTGTGTGTGTGTGGTACTAGAGGTGGGTAACGCTCATTAGCAGAGTTTAGCAACACACAGGGCAGGCTGAATGGGGAGCTTGTTTCCACACAATGGCTCTGTCCCCCCCTGAGGTACTGTAGGCCCTGGCTGTCCCCCCCTGAGGTACTGTAGGCCCTGGCTGTCCACCCCCCCCCGAGGTACTGTAGGCCCTGGCTGTCCCCCGCTGAGGTACTGTAGACCCTGGCTGTTCCTCCCTGAGGTACTGTAGGCCCTGGCTGTTCCCCGTCTGAGGTACTGTAGGCCCTGTCTCCACGCTGACGCCAAACCTCCCCTTTCTGCCTCTTCTTCCTCCGCTCCTCATCCCCCAAAACCAAATGCTCTTTCTCTCTCGTTCTCTCTCTATCACTCTCTTTCTCTCCCTCTCTCTGTCGCTCTGTCTATCTCTTTCTCGCTCCCTCTTTCTCTCCGTGTGGGGGTTGAGAGGGTAGGCAGACTGTCCTGTACCAGCTTTTGTGTGTGTGTGTTTGTGTGTCAGAGATCAGACCAAGCTGTCCAAACTGCTTATCAGATGAGGTCATGTGGCATCCCTGCCCCCCCACTTACCCAGTCACACGTCCCAGACACACACCTGCAGTGACCCAGTCACACGTCCCATACACACACCCACAGTGAGAGCAAGGGAGAGAGCTAGGGAGAGAGCTGTAGAGAGAGAGAGAGAGGGAGAGAGAGAGAGAGAGAGAGAGAGAGAGAGAGAGAGAGAGAGAGAGAGAGAGAGAGAGAGAGAGAGAGAGAGAGAGAGAGAGAGAGAGAGAGAGAGAGAGAGAGAGAGAGAGAGAGAGAGAGAGAGAGAGAGAGAGAGAGAGAGAGAGAGAGAGAGAGAGAGAGAGCGAGCTGTAGAGAGAACTGTAGAGAGGGAGAGAGAGAGAGAGCTGTAGAGAGAACTGTAGAGAGGGAGAGAGAGAGAGAGCTGTAGAGAGAACTGTAGAGAGGGAGAGAGAGAGAGAGACTGTAGAGAGAACTGTAGAGAGGGAGAGAGAGAGCGCTAGAGAGAGAGAGAGAAAGAGAGCGGGTGATAGCGAAAGAGAGCTGGAGAGAGCGAAAGAGAGCTGGAGAAAGAGAGAGCTGAAGAGAGAAAGAGAGCTGTAGAGAGAGAGAGAGAGCTGGAGAGAGAGCTGTAGAGAGAGAGAGAGAGAGCTGGAGAGAGAACTGTAGAGAGGGAGGGAGAGAGAGAGAGAGAGAGAAAGAAAGAGTGAGCTGGAGATAGAAAGAGAGAGCTGTAGAGAGAGAGAGAGCTGTAGAGAGAGAGAGAGCTGAAGAGAGAGAGAGAGCGCTGTAGAGAGAGAGAGCGCGCTGTAGAAAGAGACAGCAGTAGTGGTGGGTCTAAATGACCTGTCCGGCATTGAACTGAAGAACGTTGTATCACGGCAGGTCAGCTTAAAAACAGTGGGTCCCTTACGTGTGTAACTGGAGAGCCAGGAGAGCTGATTGAGTTAATTACATATCCTTCCTTGTGGTCTCGTTCCTCTCCTTACGCACCTCACCCCATCCCCTCTTTCCCCTCTCCTTCCCTGTGGCTTCTTGGGGCCAGGTCTTCCCCCCCAACTCTCTCTCTCTCTCTCACACACACACACACACACACACTTTGTGACCTCAAGTGAACCCGGGCCCTGCCCAATGGGTGGTTAATTTACATAACTCCCAGAATGCTTTGTTGTTAGCGAGCAGTGAGCAGCGCAGGACTACTGTAGAAGTGACTGTAAGGTCATGCACCAGTGACTCTCACCTGATACTACAAACTCACACACACACACACACACACACACTGTTTTAGGGAATGGTCTCAGCATTCTTCTTCTCGCCCTTTACCTCCTCCTCCTCCTCCTCTTCTTCCTCATTCTCCCCCACTCTCTCTTCTCTCAATCACATTTTATTTTGTACATTTCCAGCAGTAGCAGCAGCATCTCGTGTTAGGAAGAGTTGGTTATTAGCTCCATTGACCCATGTTTATGGGATTTACACGGCCACACGACGTGTTCGAGCTAAATGAGCAGATTATAAAAGATGGAAAAAAACATTGACTTGATTAGAGCGAGAGAGAGAGGTTGTGTGTGTGGGTCAGTGTGTATTTATCTTTGATTCTCTTAATCTATAGCATTAGTGCTAGTCTGCTAATGGCCATATAGCCTCACCCACGTATTACTTCAGAGGAATATGTGTAGAATATAGCAGATTAGTGTGGTGGGAACCATATGCATTTAGTATTAGTGGTACGGACCAGTATTTTCAACTAAGTATCATGATCAACCATCTATGTTGATAATATAGTAATATGGCGTTTAATGGCTGCTTTTATCCCAACAATTTACAATCATTCGTGCATCAATGTTTCACATGGGTGGCGCCAGTGGGAATCAAACCCATGAGCCTTGGCGTTGCAAGCACCGTTCTCTAACAGCTGAGCCACACAGGATCACATGTTGAAGCAACCGTATTTAGCTACTTTTACTCGTACTAAACTAATCTGAAGTTATATTTTATTGCTTTCCTCTGTACAGAACATTATAAATAGCTGTCCATTTTCCCTGCAGCCAATGTAGTGTGTCATCGCAATGCTTGGAATCCATTTTGTGTCAGAAGCACTCCCAGTTTCCCCAGAGTGGTGGTGCTTGTCCTCAGGTGCTGAGGTAACACATAGGCACTTAGGTCCATAACATGGTCCTCTCACACTGTGGCAGATTGTGGAAGGTAGAGGCGCTGGGAGCTCACAGCCATTAAGGGAGGAGGGAGGTGTCACTGGACCCGTCTGCAGCCTGTCAGATACTTCACTATGACTCTGTGTGTGTGTGTGTGTGGGGAAGAGGGAGTGTGTGTGTCTGTGTGTGTGTGTTTACAAATAATAATAATTTAAGGCCAAGGGCCGGAAGTCTTCATCACACCATTCCAGACATCCGTTACAAATTCAATTAATTTCACAACTCAATTGTGTCGTTCCGGGGAGATGTCATTGCTCCGGGCTGTCACTATTGGATGGTTCTTCATTGCTGTTTCTGAGGACTCTTTTTGGACACGATCTGGGACTTTATATTAATCATTGTTACATATGAGTTGAGCTGAAGAACTACCCTCAGTGGGATCCTCTTTTCTCACCTCCTCTCTTTTATCTCCTTGCGTCCTCTTCTCCTCTCCTCTCCTTTCTTCTCTTCTCACTACTCACCTGCTCTCCTCTCTTCCTCTCTTTTCCAGCAGTGGGTTCAAAAGTTCATGGTCAGGTATGTTGAACGATCACACCCTCTCATCTCTTATGGGATACGTTACTACTTCTCGACAAGGACTGTAAAAGCACACTCACTCACACACACACACACACGCTATGTCTTGGCAGTGTGAGCTGTGTTAGCTAATGTCTCCAGCAGCAGCAGTATCACCTTCAGGTAGCATGTCTTCTCCATTAGCTCCATGTAACACTACAACGGGCCAAAGTGGTGTCTCTCCTCCCCATAGAGTTGCTGAACTATCCCAGGCATCCCATGAACCCTCCGTCCATCTAATATGAATCCTGTCCGTCTTAGCTGAAGTGGCTATAATTCTATTTTCAAGAAAACATCATATTATATTAAAATAGGGTCACACATTTTTCCTGACCCTGTGACCCGGGCTACAGAGTTTCTCCTGGTCAGGTTGCATTGTTAGGGAAAAAAGTAGTACACTATATAGGGAATAGGGTGCTATTTGGGACGCACAGGGTGTCTTTCCACCATAGAGATACTGAACTATCCCAGGCATCTGATGAATATGGTTATAATTCTCTTTCCAAGAAAATGTATACCGTAATGTAATTCATATGGTCAGGAGTTTTTCCTGACCCTGTGGAAACAGGAGCACACCATTACTAGGATATGAAGGATTGACGCTCTGAGAGGCTCTTATATTCCTGAAAAGCGTAGCTGAGTTGTGTCGACAAAACAGCCGACACAGGGGGTCTGTGATTCTGAAAACCACTGCTGTGATGTCACCTTTGATCAGGAGTTTGAGAGGTTGTAGTGGACGTTTAAAGACCCAGGTCTGGGCCAGGGTCAGTCCCTGGCTCTACTCCCAGAGAGCAGGGGGAGGGCTGGGGTAGAATAGGGGCAGAGAAGGGCAAGGAGGGGGGAGCAGTAAGACTTTGATCCCAGGACCTTGTCATCTTTATGGGGGTGTTGAGAGGAGGAAACCAGGCCAAAGGAGCAGACTGTCACACGCTACCAGGCCCGCTCCCAGTGTGTGTCTGAGTGTGCATATGTACGTGCAAGCAAGTGTGCTGTACACTGTACAAGTTGGCACAAAACACACACACCACGTGCTAGGTTGTCTAGCCGCCCCTTACGACACCCCCCAGCTCAGCCCAGCCCAACCTCCTGACCTCTCAACTCTACTTGAACCTTTTAGAAAAGCCCTCACAGAACCACTGGTCCTGGATCACTGGAAACGTCAACACACACAACGTGTGACTACACCTTACAGTGAGATGGAGCTGGGCCTGCTGTTGTGTAAAAAGCTGTTAGCTAGCTGGGTGTGCTGAAGGCTTAGTGATGGTGGTAATAAGCTTACATGTCAGGCATGTTGGTTCCCAAACGGCCAACACTGGTGTGTGGGTTCGCTGCTCTCTGTTGCAAAACAATGGCTGATTATCCCACTACTCAGAAGGAATGCTCTGACTACACTACTGGTAAACAGGGTGCAGGAGTTGGTACTGTGTGTGTGTGTGTGTGTGTGTGTGTGTGTGTGTGTGTGTGTGTGTGTGTGTGTGTGTGTGTGTGTGTGTGTGTGTGTGTGTGTGTGTGTGTGTACACACAGGGTGATGGTGTAATAGTAGATTAATCTCTGTGGACTAGGGGTGACATTTGAAAATAGGTCAGGTGATTTGGGGGATGTGTGTATGTGAGTGTGTGTGTGTGTGTGTGTGTGTGTGTGTGTGTGTATGTATGTGTGTGTGTAAAGAAGGGGCTGCTTCATTCCTGTAGATGCTTATTTATAGTGTGAGTAAAGTGTGTGTGCGGTGTTCTAACTGAGTAAAGCCTCCTTCTAGCCCAGGGCAGTCTCTCTCTGTTATTATCACTATTCACTGGCCTCACACTGCAGGCTGTGGCACTCTACCACTCTAAAGGACAGAGGGAAGGAGGGGAAGGACAGAAAATGGATGGGGGAGAAGGAGGGTATAAGACAAGATGTCCCCCTTCTGTCTGTCACACGTGTGTGTTTGGACATTGTCTTATTTGTGTGTTTATACTCAGAGAGAGTGACCGACTAAATCCTACTGTGACAGTAGAACTCCCTTGATTTTCTTTGATATCAATATGAACTAATTCACTTTTTCTCTCCTCTCTCTCTCTTTCTCTCTCTTGTTTCGCTTCCTCTCCCCCTGGGCCCTCACTGTACCTCTACTCAGGTAAGACATGAATGTTCACTAATACATGCACACCCTGTTAGAATGCCTGCAGTGTCAAGTACTATGTTTGAATGATTGTTTCACTGGTGGGTTTGAGTGCGATCATGTTTGAGTGGGTGATCAGCAGCTGTGTGTGATGATATGAGAACACTCCCAGAAGTATCAGCGTGAATCCTTTGCTTTGGCAAAGGAGAGGAGGGGGTCATTTAGCTGTAGTCTCTCTCTCTCTCTCTCTCTCTCTCTCTCTCTCTCTCTCTCTCTCTCTCTCTCTCTCTCTCTCTCTGCCTCTCTCTCTCTCTCTCTACCTCTCTCCCTCTCTCTCTCCCTCTCCTTTAAATAATATTGGCTGAAGGGGCTGTAGCCTGTAAATGAAAGGCGATCTCTTTCTGAGTGAAACTTCAAACAACCAACAGCTGCTGGCCTGCCAGGGTCAGTCGCCGGTCAGTGTGTGTGTGTGTGGACCGTGTTCTTTATGTCGCGACCTCTCTTGACATATGTCTGCGTGATGTTATCTCTCTCTCGTCGTTATATGTGCGTGTGTATGTGTGTCCGTGCATGTGGGGTCATCGCTCTCATCATCATGTACCATATGCACCTGTGTGTGTGTGTGCGTGTGCGTGTGCGTGCATGTGCGCGCCTGTGGGTAGTGTTCTCTCCCATCATCACATACCATATGTCTCCTGTAAGAGGGGGATGAGAGAGAGGAGTGGAGGTGGAAGAGGAGAATGCTTGAAAGAGGTTGGATGTGGTGCCTGTAGCAGGGAGATGTGGTGAAACCATGGAGACTTAGAGGAGGTGGGAGGACATGTCTGATTTTGGCATGTGGAGGGAGGCTAGCTAGCTCAGTTGACTCATGTGGAGGGAGGCTAGCAAGCTCAGTTGACTCATGTGGAGGGAGGCTAGCTAGCTCAGTTGACTCATGTGGAGGGAGGCTAGCTAGCTCAGTTGACTCATTTGGATCAAGCATTTACTTATTTACGTACAGCTATTGCTCACAATCCTCTCAGATCTACACAGCAGCCTAGCCAGTAGAGAGTAATCCTCTCAGATCTACACAGCAGCCTAGCCAGTAGAAGGTAATCCTCTCAGATCTACACAGCAGCCTAGCCAGTAGAGGGTAATCCTCTCAGATCTACACAGCAGCCTAGCCAGTAGAAGGTAATCCTCTCAGATCTACACAGCAGCCTAGCCAGTAGAGGGTAATCCTCTCAGATCTACACAGCAGCCTAGCCAGTAGAAGGTAATCCTCTCAGATCTACACAGCAGCCTAGCCAGTAGAAGGTAATCCTCTCAGATCTACACAGCAGCCTAGCCAGTAGAGGGTAATCCTCTCAGATCTACACAGCAGCCTAGCCAGTAGAAGGTAATCCTCTCAGATCTACACAGCAGCCTAGCCAGTAGAAGGTAATCCTCTCAGATCTACACAGCAGCCTAGCCAGTAGAGGGTAATCCTCTCAGATCTACACAGCAGCCTAGCCAGTAGAGGGTAATCCTCTCAGATCTACACAGCAGCCTAGCCAGTAGAGGGTAAGTACCGAGGTTGTTTCTGAATGTGGCTCCTGTGCCACCAGGCTCAGGTCCAGCCTGTAAGGGCCTCCTGCTACGGCCTCCCGCTAAGCCAGGACTAGGGGGTTAACGCTAGGGGCTAACTGCTAACCCTCCAGAGTGACCAGTAACCTGATCCCACCTCGGGGCCTCCTGGCCTGGGGGAGATCAGGGCTGAGCCCCCCTCCCCTCGTTCTCTCTGGGCCCCAGGCCTTGGAGCTGGGCTGTGACACCCTATACTCTAAAAAGAAAAGGTTCCTGGAGTATCCTTTAGGGGTTCTTCAAATTTTAACTGGGGAGGAACCCCTATAAGTTCTTCAAAGAACCCCTTTTATTGGATCCTCGAAGGACCATTTGGGGTTAATTTTTGAACTACCCCCCCCTCCCCTGTTGTTATTATTATTATTATTATTAATAATTGTAATATGCATAACAATAACAACAATAACACAATATTTTAGTTCTTAATGTTTATTATGATTTTGGCGGCAAAGCAAAAATAAAATCTAAATATGAGGTAAATTCCCAGCAGAAGTCCAATGGGTATATCATCTGGCATATTGATGTTGATGTTCTCCGTATCCATAGCCAGAATGATTTTGCAGTGCATGCTGATCAAACAGGTTTCCTGTTATATTCATCAGAGGTGTAGGGAGGGTGAAGTTTTCCCCAAAATAGTAATTATACAGATGATTAACAAAACATGCACAGGACAGTTTTCATACCTTGGTTTTTGTGGTGAATGTGAATCAAAACTGTTTTGATAATGGTTTTCATGCACTTACCTTGTCCATAATGTAGAGGCCTATGGGATATTCATTGAAGAGGTAAGGGAGGAGGTTGATAAATGTGATCTGCATAACATGTCAATACAAATTGACATATGCCTCCTTGTCTGTATACCTATAGACACAAAAGTGAGCAGTTCAGTCATCTGCACCCAATACAGCTAGCCTTCAACATATTCTTATAGCCTACATATATTCTTACCTCTTTGTTGATTGATATCATTTGAATTGTGTCCATTTTCTGTTTTAGAAAGATTTGCACAGATATGAAAAGATAGATGGCATCATCATAAAACAATATCAATTTAGATCATACAAGGGACGAACCTTGCGTTAAATTGAGGAGATCTTAACATTTTTCAGTTAAGTTAAGTTAAGTGAGTGAGCAGGAGTGTGTGTGTGTGTGTGTGTGTGTGTGTGTGTGTGTGTGTGTGTGTGTGTGTGTGTGTGTGTGTGTGTGTGTGTGTGTGTGTGTGTGTGTGTGTGTGTGTGTGTGTGTGTGTGTGTGTGTGTGTGTGTGTGTGTGTGTGTGTGTGTGTGTGTGTGTGTGTGAGTGTGAGCGGGAGTGCGTGCTGTGTGTGTGTGTGTGTCTTCCCTCAACAGCTGGATTAAAAGCTTGGCAGCTTGGACGTTATTATTATTTTTGGTCTTTTTGGGTGGGTTAATCTGTTGCCCGCGGTGATAATCTGGTGGAGTGTGACAGATAAGGAAAGAGAGGCAGAAACTGAATATGAAAACAGCTGGATGAGGAGCTATCGAATGACCTTGGAACACTGGTCTGTGCAAAACATTACAAAGGCCCAGGGACACACACACAGAGAGACACAGCGTATGTGTTCCAAATGGCACCCTATTTCCTATGTAGTGTACTACTTTTGTCCAGAGCCCATAGTGCATTACTTTCGACCAGAGCCCATAGTGCATTACTTTCGACCAGAGCCCATAGTGCATTACTTTCGACCAGAGCCCATAGTGCATTACTTTCGACCAGAGCCCT